>AYEL01060147.1:0-28733 GCA_000484575.1 Olivierus martensii | reverse complement strand
ATTAGCATTTATATCTTTACAAATCAAATCCAATTGTTTTATGTTTTGAGTGAAAACAATAAATACACAAAGTAAAAAATGGTTATATCTTTATTAAAATAAATAGAACATAATATGTAACAATTGAAATCTGTTATACTTTGACTTTTACCGAACTTTCAGAAAGACATGGTGGAACATAAAACTATAAATTTGACTATCCAACACAAATATAAACTATTATTAGAAAAATTAATAGAAAACCAAAACAGTATTTGACTATCCAACACAAATATAAACTATTATTAGAAAAATTAATAGAAAACCAAAACAGTCATAATAACACAAAATTCATTTTGACACTCACGTTCAATTTTTATATTTTCTTTTTTAAAACTGACGATTAAGTAGTCATGGAAAAGAAATAAATATTGTTTGGTTTTTATCATTTGGTCAATTAACGCATATTAAACTCTTTATCAATGAGAATAGTTTATAACAGTTTTTTATTTTATTACAAATGCAGAAATATATATATATTTTCAAATAAAACATCTTAATGCATTTTCAAATAAAAATATAAAATACTTCCTATAGTTGCCATTATGTTATTGCCGATGCTTTGCTTGGTGCTTTAACAACTTATCACTTAATTACTTGATTAGTTATGACTATATAATGCTGTATTTTGTCTAAATTAATAAAAACATAGATTAATTTGTAAATAATAAATTGAAACTTTCCTAATAAATGCTCAAAATCAATTTTCGGAAAAAATTATTGAATACCTGTCATTCAGCCTACCTAACTCTGTTGCTTAGAAAAAATAAATGGAATCATCTAAAGCTCTGCAAACTCAAATTTATGCCTGAACCGATTAATCTCATTGGTTTGTAAGTATTGTAAGGAAGCTGAACATGTTCCTCTTAGGTGACTACCTTTTTGGAACAAACTGTACATACTGTATAGTTTTGTATTATTGGGTTACATTTACATTTAACTGTATACTATAGTACTGTAAATCATAATTTTAGTAAATATATAACAAAATTAAAATGCAAATAATAAGCAATAATGTATCTTTTTAAATTTATGTGCAATAAGTATGTGATGTCACACAGTGTCTATTGTTTACTGAACAAAGTCCAGTTCTACTTTATTTTCATGAGTGAAGAGACACTGTGAATATACAATAAATCCACTATTATTTCACTATTCTTCATCATAAGTGGAAAATTGTCTAGTACAACAATAAAAAGGCAGTATAATGTGACTTTAGATGTTAAAATAGAAGTGATAAGCAAAGTAGAAATGGTGAAAGAGTTGCTGATATTTCTTGGTATGTTGAAATTACCACTAACAATTGGCTGTTGTTGGAGGTAGGCAGCAATAGAAAAGATAATGAGTAAAGCAGAATATACATCCTAGCATTCTGCAATTAAAATTAATTGTAGAATGCTAGGATTCTACAATTAGAAAGAATGCTAAGATTCTAAAATTACTAAAAGTGAGTAGCATAATGGAAAAAAAATGGAGAAATTGTTTTCAACATGGCTTAAAGATTTGACAAGCAAAATATTCCAGTAAGTTTTGCTCTTATTCAAGAGAAGTGATTTTGTTAAAAGTGAAGGAGTGTGTTAAGCTCCAGTAAGTAAAACTTTTAGTATGAGTGTGACAGGTTTCATAGACTTCGATCCTGCCATGGATTTAAAAATATGAGATTACTAGGTCTTCACCTAGTAATCTCATATTTTATATCTCATATTTATATTAGCACTCCCTCGTTGGTGTCTCCACCTTGTCATGGTGAGGGAGCTTGTGTGTTCCAAGGATCCTGAGGGCTATGCCAGCGGTAGCTTTGCTACTGATAGGGTCTCCCATGCCAGACAGATCGAAGGTAAGGGGTCACACTAAGAGAGCGCCCTACCCAAACTAAGGTGTGTGGTATTGTGCTGAGAGTTGAGTAGCACTGGGATAGTAAAAGATGCAGTGTCTCTAATGATCCCTTCAGGCAAACATTGTCGTAGTTAGCCTTCTGCCTGTATTGGGGGATAACTGGGCGGTGACCCTGTGTTTCCTCCAGTTTGTCCTTTTCTTATGGATAAAACTTCTGCAACTTTTGAAACTTTTTCTGGGGTGTTGCTTCTCTGCCCCTCCGCGGGGATAGTGGTTCTGGTGCCTCATCTGAGGGAGCCGGGACAACTGGTGTGCCCCAGGGCGGTGGGATGGTGGAGCAGTCTCCTGGAGTTATTATTGCCTCCGGGAGTAAACCTAGTCACGAAAGCACATTTGTCTGGAGCGGCTAGGCGAAAGCGGAGGAGGGCTAGGAGGGAAGCTGCTGGCACTGGTGGTTCTCAGCTACCAAGCGGCTCTTCCCAACTATAATCTATTTCAAGATAACCTGACAGTAAATCACTATCACTGTTGCGATTATTTCTACACAAAGGAAAATAGTCCCTATTAGTTAAAAAAATATTAATATTTTAAAATATAAAAATGATATATTATCCTATAATTTACTGTTTTGAGAAATAATATCGAAATATTAAATTATTGAGATGATTTAAAAATATATATATTTTATAATCACGTGATCAAAATTTAATGAAATATTGTTGTTATCATTATAAACCAATAGACAAAGTTGTTATTTACAAATCATGTATGAATACAGTGTTACCTTGGTGGTTCGGCTGTCAAGTTATCTTGAAAGACTATAGCTTCTTTGTCTGATTCTCCTGCTGATATCCCTGGTGTTGTAAAGAGAACCAGATCTGCAATGTCTACCCCCCTCTTCTGAGGAGGTGAGGCCTGCTAAGAGGTCCCAGGGCTTTCAACCCTGGATCATATTCGGAAGCTTTGGCTTCTCTTCGGTTAGCCATCATCAAGGAGGGTTATCCGGATTCCAAGATGGTGGCTGAGGAGGTTGACCTTATTTTGGGGAAGATCTTGAGCAGTGTGGATGGAATCCCTTCTGGGGAGACCTTGCCACTGCTCAGGGGCAATGTTTTGGATAATGGTGCACTCATTTATACTAGTATGAATGAGTTCACCTGTCAGTGGCTCACTCTGCTTTTGGATGGGTGTACTCTTGGGCAGGGGATTCGTTTGAGGGTTATTCCTGCGAAGAACCTACCCAAGCCTGCGAAGTTGGCTTACTGCACTGCGGATACTCATATGCAGGATGCGAACCAACTTTTGGCTCAACTCCAAGTATTCAATCCAGGGTTTAAGATCGAAAAATGGAGGGTCTTGGTCATAGTAGGGACACTAAAGGACAGCAGTTAATTCTGATGGTTGATCTTGCTTCGGCAAAGGCCATCAAAGTGGCCAATTTTAAGGCTTTTTCTGGGGTCGATCAAGGGATCTTTAAGGTATTTTCAGATCCTAATTCCAAGTCTGGGAGACCGATAGCTTCGGTGACTGCTCCTGCAAAGCGGCATGAACCGGTCGGGCTCACCGATAAGGATCAGGCTTCTGGAGGTACCACTGATCCTTCCGATGCCCAGTCAAAGGAGGAGGGCATGGATCTTTGCCCACCTTAGGTACCTGTAATGTCTTGAGTCTGAGAGTGATTCAGATCAATCTCAAGCACTCCCAAGCCACTTCCGCCTTTTGGATCGGCTGCTCGTGGGGGCTGCTATGACCTTGCTCTTATTCAAGAGCCGTGGCACTATAAGAGCCGAATGCGGGGGCTTCACTGAAAGGAAGGTGAGTTGTTTTCTTTTACATTTTGTACTTCTGATAGTGGTCCCTAGAATTGTGTTTTCATAAGGAATAACATATGTGTTTCACCCATCTGGGATTTCTGTTCTAGGGATCTTACCCTGTTCAGGTGAAGCTTGATGAGGGGGCTGCTAGTAGGGAATTCATTGTTTCCTCTGCTTATTTCCCTTATGATAAAGATGAACTTCTGCCAACACCTGAGTTCGGGTCTTTGGTGGAATTCTGTCTAAAGAATCATTTTGATTTATTGGTTGGTGTCAATGCTAACTCTCATCATGTGGTTTGGGGTAGCAAAGACATCAACTGAAGGGGGAGCACCTATTGGAGTTTCTGATGGGTACTAACCTTTTTATTCTGAATAGGGGGTAATGAACCTACCTTTGCTGTTGTTAACAGAAGGGAAGTCATTGACCTAACATTAGGGACTCAGTGTATTTCTGACCTAATTGAGAATTGGCATGTATCTATAGTCGACGACAACATCATGAGTCAGTATTGAGTGTATGGGAGCAGTCTGTTCACAAGTTTGTAACCATGTATTAAGGCGCGGAACAGTCGATTTTAGTTTAAAGGGTAATACCACCAGTAAGAAGACATCCTTTCCGGGAAGTGTGCATATTTTCGCATTGTTAAAATGTGATAGAAAACTTTGCGGGATATATTTATAATAGATCAATGTGTTGCGAAATAACCTTAATAAAATCATATTATTCTTCCTGAAAACTCTCTAATTGTTGCGATTAAATGGCAATTTACTGTAATTTCGTGATTAGTTTAGTGAACTATATAGTCTTGCATAGTGACACAAACGAATGTCAACTCTCCCATACACTCAATACTGACTCATGATGGTGTCGTCAACTATAGTGAGTCTTCTTCTTCGGATCACAGATATATTTGCTTTAATTTTTACAGGGTATGGCTCATATTAGCCTCGGAGGACTAATTGGGCTTCCTTTAGAGAAGACCTTAAATTTAACCTTGGGGAGGAGGACTAATTGGACTTCCTTTAGAGAAGACCTCAAATTCAACCTGAGGAGACTAATTGGGCTTCCTTTAGAGAAGACCTTAAATTTAACTTGAGAGGTGTACAGAGCAGATTTTGCTCAGTGGTGGATTTAGAGATGACTGTTGACCAGATTCAACAGGCAGTTCTCTTATCCTATCACTAAAATTGTCCTGTCAGGACTGCTCACTCATCAAGGCAAGTTCCTTGGTGGAATGAACGACTGGGCAGTCTTAGACGTAATGTTAGGCAGCTTTTTAATAAAGCTAGGAGGACTGGTGATTGGGACATGTATAGGAGTGCTCTCACTGGTTATAATAAGGCCATTAGAAAGGCTTAAAGGTCTTCCTGGAAACAGTATTGTCAGGGAATTGAGGATATACCTGAGGTATACAGACTTGTGAAGATAATGTCTAATGGGAATTTTTGCAGGGTTGGTTCTCTTAAACTGCCTGATGTAGTATGACTAGTACTTGAAGAGACTCTTTAAAGGAATTTTTCCTGGGTCTATTTTGATTGAGAACTTATTCTCCTTGCAGGTGCAGTCTGATTGATGGACATGATTATCATGCCATGAGAGAGGATTGGTACCTTGTGAGGGGGATGATTAATCAATCTAACATTAGATGGACTATTAGTGTGTGAGGGGGATGATTAATCAATCTAATATTAAATGGGCTATAAATGTCTTTTAAGCCTTTTAAGTCGGCGGGACCAGATGGCATTTTGCCAGTGTTCTTGCAACAAGGCATTGATGTTCTGGTTTCTCCTCTTTGCCGTGTCTTTCGGGCCTGTTTGGCTTTTGGCTATGTTCCATGGTCCTGGAGGCAGGTAAGGATTTCTTTCATACCTTAGCCTGGGTGTAATTCTTATACAAAGGCTAAGTCTTATTGTCTGATGTCCTTTTTATTGAAGACATTGAAGAGGTTGGTGGATAGGTTCATTAGGAATGGGGCCTTGTCTAGGATCCCCTTTGTCGCAGTCAATTTGCCTATCATTCTAGCAAATTGACTGAGCATGCTCTTCATGAGATTGTTTCACTTATTGAGAGAACTTTTGGAGATACAAGGAGATTGCCCTTGGTGCTTTCCTTGATATTCAAGGGGCTTTTGATTACGACTTTTGAGCAAATTAGCCTTGCCACTTTCAGACATGGAGTCAGTTCAACGATTATTCATTGGATTGGCTCTATGCTGAGACATAGGGTTGTTTTTAGTAGACTCTATGAGGAGGAAGTTATGATTCTCACTGACGGGATGTTTACAAGGGGGTGCTTTCTCCCCTTCTTTGGTGCCTTGTGTTGAACGAGTTATTGGCTTTACTCAATGGGAAGGGTTCCTTCATGGTTGGATATGCTGATGACATAGCCATCATTGTTGTGGGGAAATTTCCCAGGACTGTATCTGAGGTCTTTCAGACTGCTCTCAATACAGTTTCTTATTGGTGCAGTAGGGTTGGATTGTCTGTTAATCTGGCTAAGACTGTTATTATACCTTTTACTCGAAGAAGACAGTTGGTAGGGTTAACTGAACTGACCTTCTTCGGTAAAAGGTTGCAGTTTTCTACCCAGGTCAAATATCTTGGCGTTTTGCTTGATAAGGGTTTGATTTGGAAGCCCCGTTGAGTTTGTTGTGGGGGAAAGCCTGCAGGAGTATTTTGGGTAAGACTTGGGGTCTTAGGCCAGGATTGTTGTATTGGATTTATACCATGGTTGTGAGACCTATTCTTACTTACACTGCCATTGTTTGGTGGCTTAGGGTTTTACTTAAGACTTGCAGGGCTGAACTTGGGAAGATTCAAAAGCTGGCCTTTGGGCATTACTGGGGCTATGAAGACTGCTCCTACTGCTGCTCTTGAGATTCTCTTGTGCATTTGTTTGTTGAGGCAAGTGTCGGGAGGGCTATTATAGGCTCTTATATCACTCTTCTGAGAGAGTGATTTCTTTTGGGGGTCTTGGTAGAGCATTTGTCTTTTATCCTAGCATTTTTATCCTATCCGATAGTCAGGCTGCTCTTAAAGCACTTGATAGTTCCCAATTTGTTTTCAAAGCTTGTTTTGGAATGTCGTCTTCTTATTGAGGAACTGGCCACCAAGAACAGGGTGCAGCTTGTGTGGGTACCAAGTCACAAGGGGATTGGGGACAATAGGTTGCTCATAGGCTTGCCAAGGAAGAGGCTTCTTACCCTTTTTTGGACCTGAGCCTGCCCTGGGCATTGGATCTGATGTTTTTGGGTGGGTTGTCAAGGACTGGTTGGCAGCCCAGCATCTCATTTTCTGGAAGTCTATCTCTGGTCTTAGGCAGGCAAAGGCTCTCATTTTGGGTTGCTTTGTTCAGCGAACTAAAGAGTTGCTTTCTCTGAATAAACATGAAGTTAGGAATTGTTACAGGGCTTCTTACAGGGCACTGTCATCTTAGAAGACATCTTCACTTGATTGGGCTTGTTGAGGAAACTCCTCTTCACATTTTGTGTGAATGTGTGGCCCTTTCATGGCTTAGACATGATCTTTTGGGGATGTATTTTCTTGTTCCAGAGGATCTTGCTACTGTCCCATTGAGGAAAATACTGTCGTATGTTTTAAGGACAGGACTTCTTCTGGGATGATTTGATTGGGGTGCACAATAGACCATTGTTGGTTGCAGTGCTTGGGCTGGGTAGGCTCCTCCCTTTTCTACTACTACTACTACTTCTACTACTACAAGGTGAATCAGCAAGTGCAGATATTGAAAGGGTATTTATTAGTACAAAATTTGCCTAGGATTATAGATTATAATTTTTCACAAGTTTTTAATTTAAATTAAACTGGCCACTACTGAAAGAAAATGTCATCCAAAACATACATTTCAATCCATGAAAAAGTGCTTTAGAGTTTAAAGTCTCCAAAGATAGCTTAACACTTTTGCTAGAGAGAATACAAATTGAGAAAAAGAAGCTTAAGTCATTATTTGTATATCACAGTGAGAATCCTAAGGTCATGAAAATTTATGTGAAATCTTGCCTCCCGTGTCCTGGAAATTTCAGCCAAAGGCTTGGATTACAAGGCAAATCTTTTGTGACTGGTTTCTAGAAAGTTTTGTTCCTGAGCTAAAACTTTATTGCTAATACAAAAATTTGTGTTACATATGTGCTTACAAGCATATATATCCTAGCATTATATAATTAAAATTACAAGAAACAGTAGCAGCATAATGGAAAAACTTCTATTTTAACATCCAAAGTTACATTATGCTGCCTTTTCATTGTTACATTAGGTAATTTTCCACTTATGATGAAGGATAGTAAAATAATAGTAGATTTACTATATATTCAGTGTCTCTTCATTCATGAAATTTATTGCTTAAGATTTTTCCATTGTTGGAAAATCACCTACACAAGATATTACTTTGAAGCTTTGTGTCTAAATATTATTGTGTTTCTGCTATCACTAACTACTTCATTCATTCAGCCAAAAGTGTCATAGCAAACTTTAAAGTTTACCATTTTAAGAAGAATCTTTAAACCTAATTCTTGAGACTGATGCTGATGGCAAACCAACAGTTATTGAGTTTGAATGAGCCTTAATATGAAAGATGCAATGTACATTACTGGTGAGATATGGAATGACATGACAGATGTATGAACAATGTTTGGAAGAATATTTATGAAGCTATGCATAACATCACCTGGTTTTGAAATTTTTGAAGAGATTCATGGGGAGTTGATGTCTGTTGCAGGGCAAATTTTTGATAATGTTGAAGAGGAGGATAATATTAAAGAACTTGAATCACATTCACAACCTTTAACTAATGAAGAATTAGCTGAACTGAATAGATAGGCTATGAATGAAGGGACAATGGAAGGCAATGTTACAATCCAATAGAAGAAAACAACTTAACAATAAAGAATTTTAGGAATTTTTTTTTTACTTTGCTGATGAATTAACAGGCATTCTGCAGAGCTCCAATTGCCTATTTGATCATTCTGTTAAGATGACATGGCTTAATGATAGTTTCATAGTGTTCATAGTTAATAATTTCATAGAGAATTTTCTAATTATTATTTAGCAATTACAATAAATTATACCATATTACAGTTTAATGTTTAATAAAATATTTCCTATTCATATATGAACTACTACTCATATGGAATATAATTTCCACATAATATATCATTGTCATTTCGATATAACTTTTTTTAAGAACATAATTATAATATATATCAAGGACCTCTATATCATTTATACTATTTGATCTTTTCCTGAAATAACTTCTTAAACAATAAATTGAAAGTGGAAAAAGTAATCATTATGGTTGGCTATAATTTGGTTATGCATACTACATCAACTCATAGAAACAAAATCAGCATACTCAATACTTATATAAAAATTTTCAGACACTTGATAGTGATTTCTCTGGAAAATTAACAAAAATCCATAGTAATACTTACAGAACCTACAAACTATAGACTTTGCCCATCTCCCTAAGATTAAGATTTGAGATCAGCAGATCTATCTTAATGACTATTAGTCCAGCACTAGATCCAAAGAAACAGAAGAATGGACAGAATCATTTGGGAAAGATGATAATTACAATATCTAATCTAACATTGCAATTGCATTTTTCCCACATGGCTCTATCTATTCTTCTGTAACTTGATTTGAGTTCCTTCTTATTCCCCAGTTCAGAAATATATATCCCTATATATTCCCAAACTGCATTATGCTAAACAGGAAATCCATCATAGTGCTTACTTCTCCATCATGAGTATTAGGAAATTCTTTCTTCATGGTTTATGGGAATTTTTCATATATCTTTAGGGAAATTATTATAATGCTCCATAAAATGTATCCCTCTAGTCACTATTATTGGACCAGATGGATATATTCTGTGCAATTTCTCTATCTGTACACATGCTTTTATTTATCTGAAGCTAATCAACAATACCAACAGAAATGTGAAGTGTGTATGGTTAACTCCAATGGAAATCTTTTATTGAAGAAAAAGAGAACATATTCAGAGATTTATTCCTTTGAAGAATTAAAGACAAAATGAGAAGAGAGAAAAAGAGGGAATATCCTCAGGAAAAAAATGAACATGAACACTATCAGAAAAAAAGAGCAGTCTTTAGTTACCTCTTACAACACAGATGAAACAGTAGATAAATTCTACTCCACCCACTGAAGAATATTAATTAAAAGTTTTCTTCTCTATTTAGGCCAGCAAAGTAGATGGCATCCAGAATCATTTCTTGCAAGTAATGGGTATTTTACATTCTAGAACACTTGATATTGGAATTGGCTAAAACTATTACTCCTATACTGTCCTAAATATTAGTAATAAGAAAATAAAATTTGGCTAAAGTGCATAAGAATGTAAGGTAAATGTAAAAACTAAGATTATTCTATCTTATTTTTTTATATCTTGAAAACAGAGAGGAAAAAAGTGGAAATCTTTAGAAGTTATAGAAAACAAGGTAACCATATTTTATATGAGTACTAACTCAAGTATACAATATTGTCTATGAATAACATATTAATTTAACTATACAACACACAAAACATGCCAGGCTTGTCTATCCTGCTCCCATGCCACACAGCTAACCTTCATCAGTGTTGGTGACCTATGAAAGAGCCTGGAGTGGCACAGCTATTTGCTGATTAGTGAATGACTGAAAACTAGCAAACTACTATTAAAATCTAAATCAGTGGTTCTTAACCTTTTTGAAGTCACAGAACACTTTTGATTATAAAGAAAATTTGTGGAACACTATATCATTAAGATCATAAAACAAACAATAAAAATATGCACGAACATGTATTTTACTAAAAATTATACATTACACATTAAATAACAATTAAAAATTTAAAAAAACACATATTTTTAAGAACTGTAAGTAATTCTTTTAGAAAAATGGAACATTTTTAAATCAAGTTTAATTGATGCCCGAGTTAATTATCTTTTGCAGATTTGAGCAATATCAGGTCTAATATGTGATAAAGCTACCTTCATTTCTTCATCAATATTATTAAGTATTTTGCATTTTTTAGTTTTTAAGTTCATTAATGTTCAAAAGCTTAGCTCACACAAAACAATGTCAAAAACTGTAGCAAAATTCTGAAGTGTTTTTGTTGGTAAGCCTGCTTAATAGTTTATTCGAAAATGCAACTTGAATCATGACTACATTATAAATTGCAACTGCAAGGTACACTAAGGTCATACAAATATTCTGTAAAATTATGAAAGCAATTTGAAACATGTTTGCAGAAAACCAGTTAAGAACCACTGATCTAAATCATGGATATATCTGTGAATTCTAAACAGTGTTTTATTAGAAAATAATTTTCTTTACCCATAAGGCATGATATATACCTTCATGCCTTCTCTGGTGGCTGCAGCCACTGTTTTTTCCCCCCTCTCTTTTTCTTTCAGTGATTGAGGTTTATCAATGATGTCTATCTCCACACTTTCTTGTAGCAGTGGATATATAAGAATGGTTAGGTTTGGTTATATTGGGCTTACTAACAACTCCTATCTTATCAACTTTTACTCTGAATGAATGTTGTATGTGAGCTATATATATATATATGTCTATTTGTATATATATTAACATTACTAATAAGCCATGTGTATATAGTCTATTACTAATATACTAACATTTTATATAAATAAAAATAAAAGTAAAAAAAAAAAAATAATAATTTGCATAATTATAAGTTTTTATTAATATAGATTTAAAAAAAGAAAGAAAAATAAAAAAGGAGGGAAAGAAAATAAAATTTAACAGCAGAATAAGTTACTAATATACCTTTAAGTTCTATAGCTTTAAGTCAGGGGTGGCCAATCTTTTATAGTTCATGTGCCAATTTTTAATTTTTTAGTTAAGATGCGCCATACAATCTTATACCCCTTTTTAGCCCTTTTAAAATATAGTAATATGGATATATTTAACAGTTAGATTTATATATATATGTATAGTTTAGATATATTTAACAGTAATACTTAATAACAACTTGCTTACTTTTACAAATAATCAGTCCTATACAGCACTAAAGCAAGTAGACTTGCTTTAGTGCTGTATAGGACTGATTATTAGATATATTTAATATCACACCATCACCTGATCACTAAGTCTAATCAAAGTTTAAGCATATTCTAAATAAGATAATGTAAGCTATAATCAATAGAAAATTAGAGAAAGATTTAAAACATTTAAAAATATGAAATCTGAAGTTCAATAGTTTAACAAAATAATATATACCACAGTACTCGATATCTTTATTAATTTAATAACAGCAGTCTCATTGAGATCATGTGCAACAATGATATGGCCATTCTGATCCAATGAGATTGCTCAATTATCACTGACATGATCATAGTAATACAATGATATTGGCCAGCTAACATGTCACGTGGTCAATGTAACCCAATGAGGTTGCTCAAATAGCATTAATCTTCCATCTTGGATTTTAAATCAAGTTATTTACCTTAATTATAATATACAAAATCAGTTTCTAATAATCAATATCTATCTCGAAATTTTACCGCATAAATCCTCTAACAAACAAAAGTTGTTTCATAAAAATCCATTCAGCCATTCTTGTGTTATAAGTGAACACACATGCACAGGCATTTCAGATTTATAATATATAAATAATTAAATTGTATAAGAAATTAAAAAAAAAATTTTTCTTGGGTTCAGTGTGCCACTTTTGGCGCAAGCGCCATAGATTGGCCATCCCTGCTTTAAGTATTAACACCACTTTGGGTGGGTTAGATTTCTTCATTTTTTCAATTTGGCTTATGACAATTCCCTTAGTGTTTTATTTGAATGGAAAGAGGCAATCAACACTTAAAGCCTTCAAATTTACTTCATAAAAAAAAAACAAAAGAAGAAGAAGAAGAAGAAGAAATTAAATGAGGAGCCACTATACTCAGCTTAAAGAGCTTAGAGCAACTTTAGTACAAGACTAGCCTTAATCAGTTTTAGTTTTTAGTTGTCAGTATTCTCATATTGGATATATCAGTCTGAGTACTATATACCAGTATATAAAGTGTTATTGAGTACTATTATAATAGTACTCAATAATATTTTATATACTCGTATTATTTATAATTTCTATTCTTAATTTCTAAAGATTCGTTATAGAACAACCGAGGTGTATTCTGTTCTTATTCTTTTTTAGAATATTTCTAAATTCAAATTTATGCAAATATCCGTTTAACAGTCTTTTGAGTATTCACTAAAAACCCGTTTCATAAAAAAGTTGAGAAATTAAAATGAAATTGTAAAATATAAAAGAGAACTAAAACTGCTTTGCTTAATATTCCTGTTCTAATACGTTTTCTTTTAGTTTTTTAGAGCGTATTTTCATGCCGTCGGGAACCCCTCCTTATCCCTTTCATTTATTACATTTTCTTGTTGGTTTTTTTTGTATATGAATAGTTTCTCCGTTGTGTAAAGTTCACCTGGGTCTGTGACAGTCTTAATAATCTTAGCTTCTTCCCATTTGATCTTAACATTTGCTTCATATGCCTGTCTTGAAAGTGCTGTTGTTAAATTTCCTGATATCTTGTCTATGCTCCTTTATTCTCTCTCTCAAATATCTTGCCGTGGCACCTATATACACTTCTTCACTATCCTCATCGTTGTTCTCCAATGGTATTTTATAAATCCCCGAGCTCTCTTCATGGCTGTATTTTTCTTTAGCATTTCTCAGGGCTTCAAAGATCATTTTTCCTCTCTTGTAGGCTAGCTTTCTTTTCATCTTCTTTAGTTTTTTTAGTTTTTTGGAATCTAATTGGTTTTTGGCCTGTACTGTTTAGAATAAGTTTAGCATAGATTTTCATAAGTTTTAACTCATTAATATTCTGCTATTTTTAGGATGACCAGAACACAGAATCAGGATGACTAAACTGAGTGATCTTTTATAAAGAAAATAGTTATGGCTTATTAAAGATCAGATGGTCAAAGGAGAAAATTTCAGAAAGATCAAGAAGACCTTTGTAAGTTTGCTTTTTATCCACTTTCATCATTCCTGTTTCTACTGAACTCTTTGATTGTATTCCCTCTTCTTTATATCCCTTATCTACTAGCTAAAATCCTCTATATAGTCTTGTTCTCATTCTACAAATCTACATACTACACTTATGATATTGTAACTAGCATTTCAATTCATTCTCTACTATCACTTTTTAAAATCATTCCAAGCTATTATTGACACTTACAAGTTAATGTCACAATTTTCTAACATTAGATATCAATTTATGATTATCCTCTGTAAATCAGGTAAAAATTTCTCTAGCTATTATTTTTTGAAATTTGATATTATGAAAAAAAGAAGCATACTTCTCTTTCAATAGTAGTAGTAATCTTATCACTTTCAAATAGAGACAATCCCAGAATTACATAGGTGAACAGTTTCATTAAACCCTACATAAGTCAAAACATATATTATACAGTATTAGTGTGTCACAATTATGTAACAATAAAAATAGTTAAAAGAAAAAGCATATATGTTGTATGGTAAAATAGTCGTTTACCATCCTGGAGGATCTGAATTCAATTCAGAATCCCACATCTCCAGTTTTTATGGGTCTGATTTGTTACCTAAAAATAATCTTACGTAAGTATGAATCTATGTAAGTCTGGAATTGCCTATATTTTAAGGTATAGATTCTATAAAAATAATTTTGATCATTGTATTTTATAGGAAAATCTGATAAAGCAAAAATAAATTTTTTGTTTTAACATCAAAGAAATGTTCAATATAATATTGAACAAAAATATTTATATACACAATATAATATTTAAAAACTAACTTAAAGAATTCCTTTTTGTTTTTGCAATGTATTTATAAGTATTCTTATGATGGTAAATTCCCTTTTGCTAAAAAAAAAAGTATTGATAATGCATATGTAGTATTTTCCTATTTCTAATTAAATTATAATTATACTTTAAATATATATTTCATAGTTTATATACACTGATTTACTTTGATTTTATATAAAATATTTTACATTCACTTTTATGTCTGCAATCCTGATCCCAAATGAACATAAAATTAAAAATTAAATTTTTGAACTATCATCAAATTTTTGAGTATTTTATTGCAATCTTGATAATTCTTTCAGTATATGTTCTAAATTTCATTATATACTAAGTATTTGAACAAGATCAAATTAGCAAATATGGAGGAGAGTGATTTTTCCATTCTACAAAGAACTATTGAACCAAATTACATTAAATGATGATTTATCAAAAATTTTGTTATTTCTTCAAATTAGGATGTTTAGCCAAGTTAAGAACTGTCCTGTTTAAAAAATGCACTCTTATCAACTTATATATTATATCTTATCTTCTACCAACTTAAGTATCCAGTGACATTTGAAGAAATTCTTACTCAAATATGTAATAACTTCCCTATAAATGAAGTTTGTCATAAAATAATTTTGAATAATTTGAATTTCAGACTACTCATTGGGCTAGACTGCAGCTTCAAACTAAATATTAAATTTATTTGGATTTATCTATTGTACTGAAAAAAATTGGTTTTTTTTCAAACTAATGAAATTTTATTGTATCATATTGTTCTCTATATATTTATCCCTTACAGCATAATATGCAAAATAATCAATCAATCATTGAATAATATGCAAAATAATCATAATATCATCAATCATAATATGCAAAATAATCATAATAATCATAATATGCAAAATAATCAATCAATCATTGAATTTTATTCATATTCAATTCTAGGAATCTTTGTTAAGTAATTATTCTTTGGCTTTTATAAAATTCAGTTTATGCAAGAAAATACAGATTATTCCCAATTATTTATATAAACTGGGAAAAATCTGTATATTGTTTTGCATTGTAATTTCATAATTTTGATGATAGTTGAATTTACTTGATTAACTATTACTATTAATATTTTTTACTATTTATAATAACTAAACATTTGTGAAAATGTTTAAAATTAAAAAAAATATATATATGAATTTATTAGCAAACAATATTTATAAAATTTTTACAGAAATATTGACTCAAATATTATATCAGACTCATACTTTTCACTCTATCATATAGGAAATGATCAGATATAATTCAATAAAAAAAGCTATATATATATTAATTTTGCCATTTATATATCCATTATCAAGTTATCTCTAGAAGATAACATCCAAAAATATTTAAATTTTTGAGGACAATTCCTTATTATTCAATAACATTGCATGCTAATTAATTCTGAGGATACTAAATGAACTTGAAACAATATGCCATCCATTTGAAACATGCAAATATTTCTAAAATTTGTCATATGTAAGCAATTAAAGTCAATTGAAAGAACTTTAGATATATTTATAACCATAATCTTAAATAATTTTTTTACTACTGTAGCTAGACAGATAGAAAAAGAATTACCAGTGATGCCTCGCAATTCGTCAGTAATCCGTCACTAATGTAATACAGTGGTGCCTCGCAATTTGACAGTAATCTGTCACCAAAGCAATGTTGAGATGTTAATATTCTAATATATATATACAGTGGTGCCTCGCAATTCATCACTAATCCGTCGCCGAACTGTCGAATTGCGGGACAATATTTCCCATATAAGACTATGTAAAATAGAGTAATTCATTATCGGTCCCCATCAAACTCTTCTAACTTATGGGTAAGGTGAGAGAGATACACTATATTATTCACTTTATTACATGTGTTTTATTATTATATAACACCCTAAATTACGAGAGAGATATGCTATATTATTTACTTTATTATATGTGTTTTACTATTGTATAACACACTAAATTACAAAATACACTATTTTATATACAGCGCACAATTTATTACCCCTTGGATGTTGGAATGAAGTCTTCCAGCAGACAAGCTAGCACCCATAATCTTCTGTGTTGCAAAACGTTACCACAGTTGTCCTAGAAATGCCATACTCGAGTTACATTTTAATTGTTCTACCTTTCTACACTTTATCTACAATTTTTTTCTTCATCTCTTTGCTCAGTCGAGTGTCCTTCTTTTCGGAATTATTCCTCTTTAAACCCATCCTTATATTTCATTCAAAAAAATAATAATTGCAAATTTTTTACTTTCTGAAAAATGCAGAATTGAAAATTAACACAAAACAAATTTTTTACTTTCTGAATAATGTAGAATTGAAAATTAACACAAACAATATTTTTACTTTCTGAAAAATGTGGAATTGAAAATTAACACAAACAACACGGTTTTACTTTCTGAAAAATGTAGAATTGAAAATTAACACATACAACACGGGCAAGATTCCATGGTATCCCAAAAAGAACTGACAAATAGCAAATGACATAACACAATTCCATGCATGCGCATGTAAAAAGAACCTGACAAATAGCAAATGACATCACACAATTCCATGCATGTGCATGCGCAAACCCGCAGACAAATAGCAAATGACATCACACAATTCCATGCATGCGCATGCGCAATCCCAATAGCAAATGACATCACACAATTCCATGCACGCGCATGCGCAAACCCATAGCAAATGACATCACACAATTCCATGCACGCGCATGCGCCATCCCGCAAAACTCAAATGTCGAATTGCGGGACATTGAATTGCGAGGCACCACTGTATTTATAATTATGATTATAAATATGATTGTAAATGACTGTAACCAATTATACAGTTGTATTTTTAATATTTTTTTGATATATTTTGAGAATAGCAGTACAAAATATCTAAAAGAAACTTCAAAGCATTCAAATTTTAGAATATTTTCTCTTTTATCTAAGATATACAAATATAGATTTTCCTCTAATTACAAGAATAACAGATTTGAATATTTTGTTTGTAACTTAATTCCAGTGTTATGCTAAACTCAGAAACAAAATATGCAATATATAGAATAATATATGTTATTAATTGGACCAGTTAGAAGTTTCTTATTTCAAAGATTTTAATATAAATGCCTGATTATGAAGTGAGGATTTTTGGTATAATCTCTACTCTTGAAATACTGCAGTAAAACTAGCAAATTAATTATGTAGTTTTGCTAAACTATTTTACTATTGTAATGTTTAAAATTCATATGCAATTTTCAAATTACTTAAAATTTTTTTGAAAATAAAAATGGTATACTTACATTTAAAGTTCAGAGATAAAGGAATACCCATTTAATTTTTAAGTTACTATATGCTTCTGCTAAAAGATACCAGTATTTGCTATTCCTTTCATAGTTACTGATTTATTAATTCAAACTAGATTATTAAAAATGGTATCAATTAACTGTTATTCAGAGAATTTTTTTAAATTTGTACACAGTGCAAATTGTTAAAAAATACATTTTTATGTGACAAATTTAAAATATATGATAAAATCACAAATTTATTAATAATTTATAAATGACTAAATCATATATTATGGCATACAAATATTTGAAATTAAATTAAAGCTGTATTAAATTATATCAATACTCCTTATAATGAATTATTTCTGAACATCGATAAATCTTCAATATTTACTTAAAAATTTTTTTGCATTCTAGCTTATTTTTTTAAATCTCAGATCTTTTATGTATTTTATTATTAAATATGGGTCCAGTTTTACATATGAATTATTTTATTGTTTTTATTTGAAATTTCTTTATTTAATAATAATGAAAATGCATTCAAGACACTATTTCTTCATCAATTTTCAATCTAAAATACATAATGCTTTAAATAGTCTATTTTATAATATTTATTCCAAATTAATATAAGCATAATACCTATAATAGATAAATAAACTTCCACTTGTATTAATGGTATAACAATAAATAAATAAGCCTTTTTTTGAATCCACTTGTATTTAATGGTATAACAATAAATAAATAAGCCTTTTTTTGAAGTGGAAAAAAGAGAGATATAATTTATTACGGAAGTACTTTCGACTTCAGTAATAAATTATCTCTCTTTTTTCCACTTCGAAAAAAAGGCTTATTTATTTATTGTTATAGCATAATACCTACCAGAATTTTTTGAAATTGTAGAGTGGAAAAACAAATATTTTTCTGAATATTGGTAGTCTTCAACTTATGACCAACTTGTGCTTATGATAGCAACAATTCTGTTATTGGTCAATGTAACTGGCCTGGGTTCAATTCCCTGACCCAATGGTTTGATATATAGAAAGCAATTTTTTTATGTCTGATTCTGTACTTATATTTATTACAATAAAGTGAAGTGTAATAATAAATATTAATTGTGGGCAATCCATAAATTTTGGACATTCCAGACTTCTGACTATTTCAGACTTACAATAGTGGCATTTGAAATTTTTGGAACCAAACTCCATCATAAGTCAATACCTTATTTAATAATTCTTTACTTATAACTTGGATAGCAAAACAAAACTGATAAGAGTTTAAAAGCTCAACATTATTAGCTGTATAATAATAGTGTAATAAGTATTCTATACTTGGAAAGAACAAAATATAAAAAAAAGATAAGAATACAGAATCCCTGCTTGCATGAAGTAAAATATGATATCTGTATTGAATGTCAATATCATAGTAAACTGAGCAGTTATGCTGTCACACAAATATGTCTGCACTCCATTCACTGCTTTATTTATAATTATTATCTTTCAATCATCTAATAAAATTAATAAAAGCTATAAATAGGAACATACAAATATTCAATGCAAGTTTATAGTTAAATATGAAATTTCTTATTAGAATCTTTCCTTCTTGATGCACAATTTTGCTATTTTATTGTCAGCAGGAAGAGTGGCAGCATTTTAGTTTTTGAATACAGCCATATTATAACTGTACACATTAACACAAACATTTCAGCTATAAGAATTTTGGTATTTAATTTGAGCATACATGATAAATGGCAGCATTCAAAATAAAATCTTGTCACAAAAATATAAGTAAGCAATATTGAGTCATATAATCAAATTTTAAATCATCATCATATATTATATGATATAAATAAATGTTATCCATATTTTAAAAGAAATCTATTATTCAATTAGTTTTATTATTTCTAGAAAATTGTTAGCGTAATATCCAACTAATTATAGAGTAAGATAAAAAAAAATTAATAAATTATGTTGAATAAAAATCATTAATTTATTTTATACGTATGTTTTAAAATATAGTTAGATATAAAAATATGGTTGTGAAAAGAGAGAGTGTCAATTCTCTGAAAGTGTACTAACCCCATAAACCAGTCGACTGTATCACGAAGATATTCTGGTAGTTTATCCAGTTTGGTTGTTTATTTTAGTGATTTTTCTAACAATTACAATAATCCACGATTGATATGCAGGCGTCGTACCCAGAGTCCTAAAATGTTGCAGTAAACAAAACAGCTGACATGTTGAGCTTCTTCATCAACAAAGTTGCACAGCGCCCTCTAATATGAACTCTTAAAATTTGTTTCAATCAACTCAAAATTAAATGAAATATTAAATTAAATTATATGTAATCAAATTAAATTAATGCAGACCTTACTTAATTATTGTTAATTAGCAATTATAATAGAATTTAAAATTCAATTTTATAGTCATTCATTGAACCAAACTTTACACGAGTATTTATTATTTTTCGCAATTCGTGCAGTCTTTAAAGTACATTACAGTAGAGCGTCGATTAACCGGAACGTCGCTTATCCGAACGTAATTTTCAATTGAGATAAGCAATAGGTCTCCGCGAACACTCCCACCCTACAATGTGTAGGGTGGGAGAATCTAAGTTTCTGTTATACCGTTGACTGTATTATTTCTATAATTTAATTTGTATCGAGTATTGGCGAAGACCTGTTGCGTATCACAATTGAAAATTACGTAGCCCTTATACCCTGTTTACACTACGCAATATAAACCAGTTCAAATTATCGAACTTGTTTAACTTCATAAATGTGAACGGAACAAGGATAGCCAAACTCGTTTGAAAACGATATGCACTATAGTCTGTTTCAAGATAACCTGACAGCCGAACCACCAAAGATAACACTATATTCATACGCGATTCGTAAATAACAACAATATTTCGTTAAATTTTGTCACATGATTTTAAAATATATATTTTTAAATCATCTCAATAATTTATATTTCGATATTTTATTTCTCAAAACAACAAATTATAGGATGATATATCATTTTTATATTTTAAAATATTAATGTTAAATTTAACATAGGGACTATTTTCTTTTGTGTAGAAATACCCACAACAATGGTAGTGATTTACTGTCAGGTTATCGTGAAACAGACTATAGTGCATATTGGTTTAGACTGAACGAATACAACAAAACATATGTATTTGAAATTTGTTTTTTATTTTTTACATTATGTTTTTTCTTATTTTTCTATCAGATTGATTATCCGAAATCATTTATCCGAATATCCATGGTTCCAATTAGTTCGGATAATCGACGCTCTACTGTATGTGCAAATTGAGATTAAGGAAAGCGAATATCTTTTAACAGGTCTATTATATCAGTTATGTCTTTTCTTTATAGCTTATTTAGTATTCAGATACTACGCCAAATGTTCATCTTGATGCATTCAAAATCAAGTTTGTTGCCACTTATGATGCTTCTATTGCCTAGGCAACAAGAACCACTTTTAGCAGCAAATTTAATTTGGAAATTATATCTGAAGATGTTTTCAAAATGTTAATTCCCATAATCAAGATCTTAAACTCAACGATCTGTCGGCCAACCTGGCTAATAACGTTTTGGCTTTTCACTATGGAGGATCCCGATTTTATTCTTCCCCCTTCCTTCGAAATATTTCTCATAGGATCCAGTCTGAATCACCAATCCTCGTTTTCTACAATCTAGCTGATCTCTCCGCAGAGGTGGACAGCCTGTGGAAGGGCTTATTTCGTTTTACCACTTAGTACTCTACCTGAGTGGAAAGTGATGACAATTGTTAGCAAAAATATAAAATAAAATAAAATATCTCAACGATCTTATTGAAATACGGAATCAAAGCATCCTTTAAGAATTTCATTTTAACCTAAACAATAAATCAGATCATGACAATTTCAGAATTGATTAAGGAGATTGGATTTATTGAACCTGCGTGGCGATTGTTAAGGTCTTTGATTCGAATAAGCAATGAATAACAACAATAAGGCAAGGAATAAAGAGGGTCACACTTGCGTTTAGGAGAAAAATTTACCTCATAAAACTCGGTGATTGATTTACTCAAGATTTTTCTTAATAACAGATATCACTAGTTTCAATTCAGATATAGTACTAAGTGGCGGAACGAAATCTCTTTCAAAGCTATCCACTCTTGCAGAGGGGTCAGCCGGATTAAAGAAGACATAAATCTACAGAACTGGACTGGACTGCATGAATAAATTTTCTAACGGTTGTGATTCGAGAATTGAACTCGAGTCGATTAGAGTGGAAATCTGAAGCGTTCCAATCAGCCAATCCGGAGCTATTACTGAATCTTAGCAATTATCGAAATGTCCTAGATATAATTCAAGACAGAATGCTACTTCTTCGATAAAATGGTCTTTTGATTTGCCATTGACTTACAAAAGTTTTCATAATTTTTATAAATCTTTCATAAATACAGGATAAGTATATCTAAATTTCTTGATCAAAACTTTTTCCTGGGAATAATAATTTCATTATAATATCAAAGATTAAAATATTCTCTTAAATTGTGTAACAATAATATGATTATCATTGTTGGTGAAATGACAATGTAAGTTGTTTCTTGAATGAAAATTTGAAAAGGACTAAAGAATTTCTGGATTAATTAAGACGAAACAAGTGGCAAAAGTAAGAACTTGAATTGTTTTATACTTAATATGACGCTCCATATCCATATTATAGCAATATAGTTGATAACTGTATGAAAAATATCGCAGCCATTATTTGCTATTTTGATGTTTTGCATTTGTGTTCAGAGTTAACTTCAATTTAGCATTCCTCTTGATAAATCTCTTGTTTGCATGAAACTGAATCTGAAATCAATGCATGTTCATTGTTCATCACCTAAAAGTTGAAGTTTTAGATAAGGGACAAAATTAATTGTGTCTTAACACTTTATAAATAAAATCCCGAAATTTCTCTTAATCCGATATCTTCTTGAATAAAGTCTTTAAAGAAATATTACAAGTAACTTGGTCTGCACTTAAGTTTTCTGGGATCAGGGCCGGCTTGGGAAAGCTGGGCCGTCGCCCAGGGCCGCTAGTTAGTTGGAGCCGCCACACAAAGCTATAAAAAGCCCATAACCGAAAACTACATGGGAATTAAAGGGTAATAAGCTTTTCTACAGAAATCAGCTGCAATAAAAAATTATAAATAATGGAATAGGTGATCAACTGCTGCATTTTATCCAGGGTATCGACTAACATTTTATAGGATCCCCCATATATCTTTCCGCAATTTAAGCTTATTCTACAACTTTATGATATCACCTTATTCTACAGCTAACTTATGAAAATAAGTTAGGTGTAATTGTTTTTACAACTAGATTACTAGAACTTTGATCACAGACCGATTTACAGAATGACTCACTTCTCAGATATCAAGTTAAACAACAGAATAACCGTAACAACCATTTAACCTTCTGTGAATTATTTTCTTATATTTAACTGAATAATCTTTTATATTTTAACATGCTATTTGGTTTTTTAATTACTATATGAAACTTTATAACTATGTTAATATATAAATATATTATTATGGAATTTAAATTATATTAGTTAAATTGTTAGTTTCATGACGGAAAGAACTGTCCTGTAATTATTTTATAACAGTTCTTAAACCATATCTTAAATTCTCTTTAGTTGCGGCCCCCTGTGTACAGTATAGTCACTAAGTTATTTTTATAACACATTTAGTGTTATAATAATAAAAATTATCTGAAACAAATGGTAGATGTGAATAACATAAGCAATATTTAACATCTTTAAATCTTTAGGTATCTTTAAAATTAAAGATACTTAAAATTGAGAGCTCATGGTTTTTATCGTTGTATAAAAGGGTTGGCCAAACTGTGGCTCGCGAGCCACATGTGGCTCTTTGGGTTCATACATGTGGCGCTCGGGAGCCACATGTGGTTCTTTGGTACCATCTATGTGGCTCCATACCATGAAAATCAATAGTAAATATGAAACAAATACTTATTTAAATTAAACATAATTACAAATATATTATTTTTTTTATCTATTGTAAAAAGTATACATCTATAAGAAATAAATACATCTGAAATGAACAATTTTTGAAATCATTATTAAGATTACTCGAAAAACTGATGCTGTTCTCATTGATCCAGAAAGAAAATGCAAAAAACTGATACTGCTATTCTCATTGATCCAGAAAGAAAATGCGGCTCTCGAGTATTTGAGATTCTCCTATATGGCTCGTAGTGACATGAAGTTTTGCCATCCCTGTTATGCAATATAATTTTTTTCCCACCCATCATGCATATTTTTTACATTGTTACCTCAAAAGTAGTTTATATTATGGGGACGCCAGGAACCTAAGGCAGGCCCTGCTGGGACACACTCTGACTATAGATAGGATGCTTATGTAAATTATTTATGAGGTTATAGGAAAGCTATTCTTCTCAGAAGGAAATGATATGTCTGCATTCGCCATTCATTTAATTTTTTTTTGTAAAATTTGCATAAACCAAATCACAAAATATATATTTCTTATTCTGGTGAAATAATTAGAAAGGTTAAGATAAATCCAAAATATTATGGATTTATATTTATATAGACCTATTTTTTGTTAACAGATGACGCCACTTTCCATTCAGGGAGAATACTAACAAGCCATTCCATAGGCTGCCCACCCCTGCGGAGGGGTCAGCCGGATTGTGGAGGCGGGATCAACGGGCCGGGCCCGGACCCCATGATAAATATTTTCAAGGGGTGGGACCCGAGACTCGAACCCCGGTCCTCCAGAGTGGAAAGCCGAAGCGTTTCCACGCGGCCAAGTCGGCCGGATGGCCACGCGGTAAAGCTTTGGCTTACCACCCTGGAGGATCCGGGTCCCACACCTCCAATTTTTCAGGAGGGGTCCGGGCCCGGCCTGTTGAACCCCATCCTTCAACCATCTGGTTGACCCCATCATGGGTGCTGGCCAGCCTGTGATGGGAGCTATAAATGGCCGCCGCCAGATACAGAATATCCCATGAGGATATGGCGGCGTAATACAACTAACCTAACCTAACCTAACCATCCACGCGGCCAATCCGGCCGACATAATTTATATAGGCCTATTTTTTTTTTTTGTAACAGATGACGCCACTTTCCATTCAGGGAGAATACTAAGTGGCGGGGCGAAACAAGCCCTTCCACAGGCTGCCCACCCCTGCGGAGGGGTCAGCCGGATTGTGGAGGACGGGGATCGACCCGGGCCCGGACCCCATGATAAATATTTTCAAGGGATGGGACCCGAGATTCGAACACGGGACCTCCAGAGTGGAAAGCCGAAGCGTTTCCACGCGGAACCCGGGTCCTCCAGAGTGGAAAACCGAAGTGTTTCCACGCGGCCAATCCGGCCGACTATATAGGCCTATTAATTGAATTAATCTCGTAAATTATTTAACATTAATTTATCATCATTGTTGGATCGCTTACAATGTAAATTGATTCTTCAGAGAAAATTTCGATATGATTATAGAATTTATGAGTTAATTAAGAAGTAACAACTTTCTAAAGTAAGTGTTTCATTTCGTATCCACATTATAGCAATATAATTGATAATTGTGTGAAAAATATCGCAGCCATTACATTTTGATTTTTGCATCTATGTTGGTAGTTAATTTCAGTTTAACATTCCTCTCGATAAATTTTTTTAATGCGATTTGATTCCGTGATGAAACCATGTCCTTTGCTCATTACAGAAAAGTTGAAATTTTAAATTTGGAGTCAAATGAACTGAGTTTTTGTATTTAGTGAATAAAATCTCGAAATTTCTCTTAATCTGATATTTCCTTAAATGAACCTTTAAACAGATATTACAAATAATTTAAATCTTCTCCGAAATATTCTGGAATACACTGTGCTATAGACAGAATGCATATACATGTATATGAATTCTTTATGAGATTATAAGAAAAATATTCTTCTGTGAAGAAAACGATATATCTGCATTAAATAGGTAAAATTTTTCTTAAAATTCTCATAAATCGAATCAGAAAAGTTATATTTCTTATCAAAATAATTGGAAAGATTGAAAGAGATCAAAAAAGAGATGTGAACTTTGCTCTCACTTTTGAATTTTTAAACTTTTTCTTTTACAATAGTTTGCAAATCGTTAGTAACTTTTGCGCTTTTAATATTTCACCAGCCCCAAGAATCTAAACCAGGGGTAGGCAAAAGGCGGCCCGCGGGCCGGATCCGGCCCGCGAAGGCATCTTATATGGCCCGCCGCATAAATTAGAACACATTACAGATTCAAGCCCACATGCATAAAATTCTGGTCGAAAAGAAAAAATAAAATAATGGATAATCTGCACAGAATACGTATACATCAGAGAGATTACTCCAAATTTTGATGATGTAATTAACCATGAACATAGTAAATTTCACCATTCACATTAAGCTGTAAATTTGTTTTCGCAAAATTAATTACGCAGGTATCTAATATTTTGTAACATTTTAATGTAGTAGGTTGTTATCAATCAATCAATTTAAAAAATACTTATGTTTTTAAAGAAAATTTTCTGAATTTATTAATTCGTACGACGAATTATTTTCTGTTTCTAATGAGAAAAAATAGTTTTTACGGATGATTTTGAAATCTGCATTCTAACAAAAACTAAGAAAGTAACACGAGAAAAGCATATATTTTTAAATAATATTAATACACGAATATATTCTTTGTGTAAATATCACAAAAGTGGCTACACATGTTAACGAGATTGTCAAGAACGTGTGCAGAAAAAATTGGCCCGTGTGGTGGTGAGAGGAATACTATATGTTTGTGAAGAACGTGAGGAGTCATTTTAAGTCAAAGTAATTTTTATTAATTATTAATGATTATGTAATATTATCATTAATAATTTCATTACATTAATTAATAATTATGTAATTACGGCGCCGTAAGGATAAATTGGCCCTTAGGTACTTTTCAATTTTTACAGGGCCCGCTTCGTCCTGAAAATTGTTTATCCGGCCCTCGGCAGAATATAATTGCCCATCCCTGGTCTAAACATTGGATATAACTTTAATATATTAAGTCTGTCTATTCATAGTAAGGAAAGGTATATCATCTTGCCATAAAAACTGAAAATGAAAAATTTCATTATTTTTTCCAATACTTTTGTGCATATTAGATGAATATAAATAACCTTTTTATTTTTATTCCGTTATCTTTTATTGTTTACTTTTTTCAATTGTTTCATCAATATAAATTAAAAATAAATGAATATTTGTCTATTTCAAAATGTTCAAATAATGTTTTAATCTATATCAGTAAAAACGGATAAATGCGGGTTTAAATCCTTCCTAAAATATCGATAGAGCATTTTGTTCAGACTGTGCGATGAAATTAATCATTCTGTCTTCGCTTGTATTGATTGTTAAATGTAATTTATCATCAGTTCGTAAGAACCCAGTAATATATAGGTTTAAATCCCGTACTAAAAATATCGGTAGACTTTTTTATTCAGTCTGTGCGATGAAATTAATCATTCTGTACTTCTGCCAATTTCTTTACATTTGATCCATCCGTGGTTCAATTGAATCCAGTTAAGATTTCAACTCACTCCAGAGAAATAGACGTCTATAGAAAAAACAATTATTACATCATATTAATGTAGTCATGTCATAAATTTTCAGCGGTTAGGTCTTTGTTTATTAGAATCTGTGGTATAAATTACGATATCCGATCATCCTTCTAGAAAAAATTATTTAAAAATTAACTGAATTTCGGAACAACAATACAGACTTAATTGTAGCGAAATAATGATCTTTATATTGTTATATTTTAACAATTCGTAAAAATCTAATGTATTTGTGCTGATTTCCTGCAATCAGGTAAAATTAGGCTGATAATTTGATAATTTTTTTATTACATAAGTTTAACAATACATTATAGATTACTCTGTATGTAAAAGTCAAGATTTTAAGAATAAATTTATTTTAATTAAAATAATCTTAGCTGCTATTAATATTTTGTGACCTTCGCTTGAGTAGACCGTTATATGTAAATTGTTATCAGTACGTAAGAACCCAGTAAAATATGGGTTTAAATTCCATCTTAAAACATCGATAGACTTTTTATATTTGTTCCAATTGTATCGTTGACATTAATCATTCTGTCTTTCTAATCATAAAAATAAATATGATCAATATGTCATATTTATCATTTGAATATCCAGTTAAGATTTCAACCCAGTCGAGGGAAACAGACTTCAATAGAAAAAACATAACTATGGCCACAGATTACTAATACATATGGGACACTTAGCTAAAAACAGGGAAATTTCACTACCACAGTGCCTCCTCAGTTAGTTGATTTAGTGTATTTTTTGTTGAAAGTAAGTTTTGTAATTTTTCAAGACATTGACCAGTATTAATATTTCCAAAATCATTTAAATAATAAAGGATAGTTTATTATTTTTAATATTTCCAAAGTCATTTAAATAATAAAGGATATTTTATTATTATTCTACGTAGTAATCTGTTTCCCACAAGCAGGTTGTTTTCTAATAGCCATGTTGTTTTTCTTAAGACGTTTGATCGTAGCTCGTGGATCGAAGTTAACATTAGTTATTTATAAAAGATATTGTAGTGTGGATTTGAATTTATGGGCCACATCCTTCTTCATATAAACAGGAAGAAGAAGATTGGAATTTATAATATTATACAACGTATTTCCTGCTAAGAGAGAACTCATCCGTTTAGGTTTAGTAAACGCACTGTATATTAGTTATTTTGAAATGTTTTCATTATTATTATTTAATATCACTAACATATTTTTTGATATATAACTTCAGTTTGTACAAATATCATTTTTCAATAAAATTATATTAATATATTATACGTTGTTTTCTGATGCTAGAAAATAGAATA
>AYEL01060145.1:0-18225 GCA_000484575.1 Olivierus martensii | reverse complement strand
CCCTGTAGTACCCTCGTAGGTGGAGCAGGGGAAAAGCTTTGGCTAAGTCTCAGAATACGACATGAGCCTGCAATGCACTAAGTGAATCAGAATAAATAATGCTATATTGATGGCCCTATGTTCTAATATTCCTCAAGGTTAGCTGTACAGTATGCATCTCTGTAGTGAACGTACATGCCGATGAGGATATTTGCTTAGAATAGACTTCGTCATTGCAAATAAAAGCAGATCTCACATGGCCAACTGATTTACAATCATCTGTAACAATTGAAATAAAATCTGTATTCAAATGATAGTAATCAACAAAGAGCGCACACAGATTAGGCTAGTTTTGATTAAGCCGCCATATCCTCATGGGATATTCTGTATCTGGAAGCAGTCACTTATAGAGCCCTTCACGGGCTGGCCAACATCCATGATGGGTCAACGGGCCGAGCCCAGATCCCTTCTGAAAAACTGGAGGAACCGGATTTGAAGCTGAATCCTCCAGAGTAGTAAGCCACAGCTTTACCACGCCCAGCACACACAGTCCAGGGTAGGGTCATTCGTATGACAATGAAGATTAAAATCCACAGATATAGTAGTAGTCCCCAGGTACAATGGACAGATGGATGGTTCTGACTGGTAGATGGAAGTAGTAGCCATAACGATCTTACTCAGATCTCGCATTTGTAGACCAAATGGCGAGATGTACGAAGTTCGAACAGCAGAGAGTTGAGAGAACACGGAATCGCAAACACTCTGCTATGTTAGGTTGTTTTTAAGAGACTTCAATTTAGGATAATTGAAGAGAATGTTTTGAGAAATTGTTTCATCCTGATGGAAAGTGGAGATTCAAACGATAATACATATTGACTGGACAGATGATGCACGGAATGTCCAATGCACAAAAAAGTACCTGATGGTGAATGGGGTTTAACATCCTCAAGGTGATCATCTTGCAGAACTGTAAATGAGAGATCCGATCAAAGCCGGATTACCGATCAGTGACAGATAGATTCGTAGCATTTAAATCTGTATTTTACCGGATTCGTTCGATCTGATGATAATATATCACGGTCTACTCAGGCGAAATTCAGAAAACATTAATGACTGCCAAAAAGATCGGATATCTGAATTCATAATAAATTTAGTCTTAAAATCTTATCTTTATATTATATACTACTCTATAGGTAAATATTAATTTATTTTATTAGATAAGTTTATCAAGTTATACTAATTTTACCTAATAGCAGAGTTTCGGCACATATAGAAGAAACGTCCAAAGATTTCTTCGGTTTGTTAATTAACAGCTAATTTCACTACAGTGAAATCTATACTGATCCCAAATTTTCAGATTTTTTAATATGAGTTTTATAGGACGATCAGAAAATTCAATTTAGGCCTTATTACTTAGATGCTATAATCACTATATTAAACACAAACCTACTCGATGAAAATTTCTGATATGACTTCTTTAATATAGTGCCGTAATTATGCCTTTTCTATTGAAGTCTGTATCGAAATTTTAACTGGATTCAAATGAACCAATGCCAGATCACATGAGAGGGATTGGTCAGATAGAATGATTAGTTTCATCGCAGTCAACAAAATGCTCTAAAAAATATTTTACGACGGGATTTAAACCCGTGTTTTACGGGTTCTTACGAACTGATAAATTATATTTAACAATCAACACAAGCGAAGATCACAAAACATTTAAAAACCAAGCGGCCAAGAAGAAGATTATTTTATAAAATCAAATGTCCAATTATTAAAATCTTAACTTTAACATTTATTCTGTTTTTTTTATTATGCAAACTTATTTAATAAAATAAATTATCAAATAATCATCCTAATTTTACCTGATAGCAGAATTTCGGCACATACACGAAACGTTCCGGGATATTGTTAGATTTTTAACAATTCGAAGATAACTTTATTTCGCTGCAATAAATGTTATATTCTTGCAACTACTGTATATTTTTAATAACTTAACTTTTTACAGAAAGACCACTATTCAATTGAATTTACACACAGATTCTAAAAGTATTCTATAAAAAGCAGATATACCCGCTGAAAATTTAGGACATGATTTCATTAATATGCTGCCATAATTATATTTTGTCTATTGAAGTCTGTTTCTCTGGAGTGAGTTGAAATCTTAAAAAGATTCAAATAATACAATACGGATCATTTATATTAGAACGGTTAGAGGATTTTTTTGCTGTTTTACCTCCTTTTTTGCATTTTTACGCCCCTTTCCAATCAGGGAGATTACTAAGGGGCGGGACCATTACCAACCACGAGTTGTACCCTCATCCGTAGAGGATCGCCGAGGTGGGCCAAGAACTCCGAACAAATTTTTTCAGATGCTGGACCCGATAAGCGAACCCGGATCCTCCTACGTGGTATGCCAACGAGTTATCATTCGATCATCCGGCCGCCAGACAATGATTAACGTCAAAGTTGGAACAAATATGAAGAGTCTGCAGATGCTGGACCCGATAAGCGAACCCGGATCCTCCTACGTGGTATGCCAACGAGTTATCACTCGATCATCCGGCCGCCAGACAATGATTAACGTTAAAGTTGGAACAAATATGAAGAGTCTACCGATGTTTTAGGACGGGATATAAACCCGTATTTTACCGAGTTCTTTCGAACTGATTAACATATAACGATCTATTCAGACGTAGCTCGGAAAGCATTAATGGCGGCTATGATGATCGGATATTCGAATTCATAATACATTTCTTAAAATCTCATCTTTATATTAGATAGTAGTCTAAGTAAATATTTATCTAAAAATAAATTTTACTTAATAGCAGAATTTAGGTATATGTACGAAAAACATTCAAAGATTTCTTCGGTTTGTTAATATCTGGTATTATTGACAGCTTTATTTCGCTATAATGAAGTTTATACTGATCCCAAATTTTCAGTTTTTTTTATACTGTATAAATTTTTACAGGACGACGATCAAAAAACTGAATTTATACGTAGATGCTATAATTATTCTATTAAATGCAGACATACCCGCTGAAAATTTGAGATTATTTCTTTGATATAGAGCCATAATTATCTTTTATATTGAAGTCTGTATCGAGTTGAAATTTTAACTGAATTCAAATGAACCAACGGATCAAATATAAAAGAAAGGGGCAGAAATACAGAATGATTTTTTCAGACTGTGATGAAATTAAAGTCTACCGAAATTTTAGAAAGGATTTTAAACCCGTATTTAACGAATTCTTAGGAACATTTATAACAAATTGCATTTTAACTGTTTACTGATGCGAGACTCAAAAAAGTAACGACGGACAAGAAATACTCTAATTAAATGTTAAACTTATTTAATAAAAAATTTATCAAATTATCAGCCTAATTTTACCTGATTTCAGGAATTCGGCGAACATACAATAAACATTCGAAGATTTCTTCAAATTGTTAAAACCTAACAATATAGAAAATATTTCGCTACAATTATTATATCGTTGTTCCGATATATTGTTTTTTTTTTTTAAATAATTTTTTATAGATCGATGATCAATTAATACACAAATTCTTATATCCCAATAAATACAAGCCATCCCATTGAAAATTTATGATATGACTTCATTAATATACTCTAATAGTTGTTTTTTTTTCTGTATTGAAGTCTGTTACAGTCGAATGAGTTGAAATCCTAAGTATATTTAAATGAAACCACGGACGGATGATATGTATTGGAATGATAAGAAATAAGATTGCTTAATTTCAATGACACCGAAGAAAAATATCGATGTTTTAAGACTAGATTTGAAGCCATAATTTATCCAATTCTTAGATAACGATTTAATCACGCGAAGCTCAAAATATTAATGGCGACCAGGAAGATTGGATATGTGAATTTATAAATTTTATTCTTTAAATTTGGGGTGGGCAATCAGTAATTCGATTTTTTTTGTGCGGTTCCCGTCGCACAAAATAAGTAAAATTGAAAATTCTTTAACTGAGAAAACGAAATACGATAATATAGAAAATGCACCAAATGAACTTCAATTGGCGATAACAAACTTGTAATTTATATTTGAAAGATCTTTTCAAAGGAAAAATTTATTTTTATAAAACTTAAATTGCGGAATTGATTTTATTTAATAAAGTATGCAATAAAAATTTTATCGTTATTTTTTTCCGCCACGAGTCGTATCATTTCTAAATGCATTATTTAAATTGCGGAATTGATTTTATTTAATAAAGTATGCAATAAAAATTTTATCGTTATTTTTTCCGCCACCAGTCGTAACATTTCTAAATGCATTATTGAAGACGATATCGAATGATGAGTAATTTTGGAATTTTTTTTTTTTTGAGAAAACACATTTAATTTGACTCGATATGTATAATTCTTACTTTTCACTGCATTATTGCAGACTTAAATCGCATGCAAACAAGATATATATCTAGCGGAATGCTAAATTGAAATTAATTCCGTAACACAAATTCTAGAACTATATAGTACTACTTTTATATGATCGTGTGATACGAAAAATTTATCTGCTAATACAATAGGTATTAGCAGATAAATTCTTTTAAGACTGCTCAGTAAACAGAACTGTCAACTTCATATACAAAGGAATCAAGAGAGCAGCATGAGATATTTAATGAAACTCGTAACAAGGGATCTGGGATCGATCCGATGATTCTGTCCTACTGGCCAACTGACTACAGTCCACCACTTAATAACAAATAGATTAGAAAATGATAAAGTCGTTTCCTTCCCAGAGGTATTTTTGACTGATGCTATTTCAGTGTCATTTAAATAGTATAAAAATTATAAAAATCTCTTACAGTAAATAATTGAGCCACTTCCATGAATTTTAGAACTTTGTTATTTAATGAGTAAATATTTGTCCTGCATTTAAATAAAACAGCTATAGGCTGAGATATTCTTGAAGCATACATTAGAAGTTGAGCAAATTCGATCTGTTCTTTTGATTTCCCTCTATTACATTGAATTTTACCGCTTAATAAAGTAAAATAAGCAAATTTATGAGATTAATTTTGATGTGAATATTTTGCTGGGGTACGCTACGGCGCTCGTGTCACGAAAAGTCATGGTAGTAGCCAAACCATAATTATATCGGAGCCAAACGCAAAATTGATTCTAAATTTTCATTAGTTAAACGGCAGTGCTACCTTGTGTGTGTATTTTTTTAAAATTATCTATTTCACAACACAAATACAGTAGTAGTAATAATAATAATAATAATAATAATGCTATTACAAATTTTTTCCTTGTTTAAAAACATCATCGAACATTTAAAAAATAAAATTCACATCAGAAAAATATTTGAAAATGCATTGTTCAAAACTACAAATACTGTATTTCGTTGATTGTGTGACATGTTAAAACACATGGCGAGGCGAGTCGCGGTCTGAACTTTGGCTTTGGTCTCATAGGCTAAAAAGTACATATACGTCGATTGAACACAGATTGGAAATAAATGGAATGTGTCCAAACACAGGACCCGTTTAGAAGATAAATGTAAATCAATAGACTGCGTATTGAAATTGTAAAACAAATACGATTTTACCCAATATTTGTTTTCATTTTGCATGATTTTTTCTGCCTCATTTTGTTTTTATCCTTATTAAAACAAGTTTTTTTTTTTATATATATCTCGAGTTTTCGAAAGGGAATCTTGAATCTCGAGAAATAATTACTAATTCACGAATCTAGAGAAAGCAAAACGTTCACAATCGCTATTCAAAATCCATTTAATGAAATTTCGAATTAATAGGAACGATTTGCATCGGCTAGCAGATTGATTGAAAGTTAGAAAGTTAATTATTTAATTCTTTAAACTTTAGAAAATTGCTACTTTATATAGCGTATTACAAATTTGTAATAGTGATTCACATTTATTTGTTGCCAATTGATTATCGTAAATCTATAGACCATTTCAAAATTTGATTTTTGATAATATACTGTAAAAAAATTATATAAATCTATAAAAAAATATAAAGTTTGTCCATTAAATTTAGAACCTGAGATACGACATTCGATTTTTAAGTGCATATAAGTAGTTCTATTTGTAATATTTTATTTTTCATGTACCCTGATCTTGATAAATAATTCCATTAGAAATTTTAATCTCAATTTTAGCTGTACACAATTAAAATTCTAGATATTATTTAACGTCATAGTTCGAATTATAAGTTTTGAATCTGTTTTTACAGTATAGTACAGAATTCTCAAGATATCTTTTTATAAAAATAGTATTCTTTATATTATCGTTGGGCTGTGTAATGCATCTTCAATTATTGTGCAGTGCTGAAAATTGTTCAATGTCTATTTTCAAGAGCACTATCTACTATTTCTTCAGTCTTCCATATTTACTATAAGCAATTCTCAAGAGAAATGAGATTATTTTTGTACCATTTCATAAAAATTAATACTACCAATTTATTTATTGTGGGCAGAGAACCAATTTCAGATTTCAATTGGTGCATCATTTTTCAGTTTAGATTTATTAATGTTGATACATCTCAAATTTACAAAATTTTGAATAATACTTCTGAGATATTACAAAAACCATTTAATTTTTATAACTTATATAGTGTTCATTGACAAAATTTTTATATATGGAAACTATTTATAAAGGTTTAAATATCAAAACAATTTTGGCTCTATATTAGAAACTTTTTTCAGAAATAATGTGTGAGAACTGAATTTATCTTCAAATATCAATAGATTTCAGATGTCAAATTTAACATTTTGAAAACACAGTACTATACTTCAATTTAATATATTATTGTACTTCCAATATATGGTAGCAAGCTTTCAAAATTTTAAACAAATTTTTGAATATATTTGATGCCTTATACGGTTTTTAAAGCTATCAGCAAAAATTGCCCAGAATAGAAATATATTCTGCAAGAATCAGCCATGTATTACATAGTAAAGAAAAGGTGAATGTAAAATATCCATGAAGTTACTACACCCATAGTCAGGGAAAATTTTAATTGAGTGATTTAAATAGAATTGCAATTCTAAAAGTAATTTCAACACACAATTTTTTTTGTTTCAGAAAAGCTACTACTAAAACTAAAGTCTAACAGTAAAATAATTTTCCATTCCAGAGAAATTTCTGGTCATAATGTGATCAAAATTGATGAGTAATATGCAATTTCAATATTTTAAATTCTATATAACTACCTTACTAAAAGTAATTTTAGATCATTTTTTTTATAAAAAGTTTAATATTCATTCTAACATTATTTCCTATTTATATAACTCAGTATTGAACAAGAAAATTAGTTGTATTCAACTAGAAACAAATTATTTTCCTGTTCAGTGTTACCAATTTTTGAACAATTTAGCCTAGCTAAATTGTTCAAAAATTTAATCTAAAATAAAACAAATTTAAAAATTTTTTTGCTAGTATATAAATAAGATTTATACAATCAACCAACATTTGTATATTGAAATAATTCAAATAAAACATATTACTTTTAATATTTGTACAAATTTCTTGATGAATTTTATGGTACCATAATCCTTATTATCCTTATTAATCCTTTTTTGACTGATATACAATAGTTGGAAAACCATTCATAACAGTATACTACTGTATTTAAAACCTATTTCCAAAAATGTACTGCATTGAGTTTATGGTTTAAGATTTAAGTGCCTTTAATAGAATTTTAAAGATTTATCAAATTTTTACTATTGTATAATTTATCAATTAAAGAAAATTTTTACTATTGTATAATTTATCAAATTAAAGAAAAAAAATTTATCAAATTTTTTTTCTTTAATTTTTGATATACTAACAAGATACCACAATTTAGTGTTTTGTGAGAATTTATTTACACAGTAATTACTAAACTGCATGTCATACAATAACATTTATTGCTGTTGCCATAAACCATAATTAATCCTAACAATTGACAACACAGCATTGGGAATGTATCTCTCATATTACAACCATAATGTTGCACATGTAAGGATGAATATCACTTCAATTTCTGATATGCAGCATGTTATTACACAAATATTTCATTAAACAACTGAATACAAAACCAAGGAATGTATACAGCTTCTCAAGGTATACAGGATTTTCTTCTTGGCAAATAAAAACATCAAAATCATGCAAAAAAAATGAGAAATAAAGAAGAGTGCTATGATCAATTCACTAGTTAAAAGTCAAAAATTTCTAACTTGTCAGTTTACAAAAATGTTAACAAATTCTGAAGAGCAATATTCCAACTGGCAAATATCGCACTTGGCATCTGTAATGTTGGAGGAGGAGAAAGGTCCATCCATCGAAAATAAATAAATTTCATCAGAATTTTTGAAATTTTATCCAATGGTTATTTCACAAGATTCACAAAAGGCTACAGATCCTAAAGGAGATTTGTTTCTGGAGAAACTTTAAAAGGAGAAAAATAAAGCCTAAAATGTCACAATAATTAGCAATATATAGGTCTATATATATATATTTTTTTTAAACTTAAACTATAGATATATGTAAATAAACCAATATATTTTTGTAACACATACTATGTACAAAATTGAGAATTTTTCGGTTTAAAACAAAATTTGTTAACTGATTTGGTTGATAGTTTGGTAGTGGTTCAGCCTTTATTGTTTTTGGCAGTCTATATTATTAATCACTTTAACCATTGGAAGATTGAATTCAAAGTATTAAAACTGCTCATGGAGGAGTTCACATAATTGCTTTGAAACAGCTTCTTTGCTCGTTCTTATTGTCAAACGATACATCTGAAACAAAAATTTACAATTAAACATTATCAACTTTTTCGTATTTTAATTATAACTAAATTACTTGTGCTTGACGATTAGGTTCTAGCCTTAATAAGCATCCAATCTGAAGAGAGCGTGTGCTTACAATCCCTGCACCTACTACATTATCTGGGTTTGGATCAATTCCATCTAAAACTTGAGTGCCAAAACCTAACAGCTGTGAATTAATTAAAATGAAATTTCAATCTGCTTTTTAAAAATTTTTTTTAAGTTTATTAACCTACCTTAGTCTTAATGGAATCTGCATCCATAGGATATTTTGCTTTGAATATTTTTTGTGACTCTTGACAAGGACTGAAATATTTTCAAATGAATTACTTATTAATCCTTAATAAGTGCCAATATTCATAAATAAAAATTAAGAAAATGATCCAATGTATGCAAGTTTAAAAATTAAATTAATACCAGTAAAAAAAAATTGTAATATCTATACAATTTCATTTTAGCTTGATATCTAATGATAGGATAAATCGATTTAATATATCAATCACTGTTTCAACAGTGGCAACTTTTTTAAACTTTTTACTATTAGAAAATTTTTCCCAATTAGGCCATTAATTAGTCTCAATATTTTCATAGAAAAAAATAACACTGAATTATTAAAACAGTGATTATTAGTTTCAACATTTTTGTAAAAGGTTCTCTCTTCAGAGAATTTGATATAATAAATATAAAAACTAAATTTACTACATATCAATAAAAAATGAAGTAAATTAGTTCTTATATTTGATAAATTAAGTAAAAACAGTGTGGTACATTTAAAATTAAACTATTTATATAAAAATATTCTAAAATTTTCATTGTGTCATCGTATGTTATATTTGATTGTACTAATGGCAATAAGACGACAGCAGGAATATGACTAACAATTTCCTAAAGATGGAGAATATCAAGATAAGTGATTTTGTGTGTGCTTGTTGTATACTTCTGGAACAAAAACCTGATGTATTGCAGATTTTTGAAGGAGAATATAATTAATCCATTGTTCAAATGTTATTTCCCCTCATGATGGAAATAATTCAAATTAAAATCAATTTTATTAGATATTTAAACAATGAATTAATTACAGCATCCCACAGAAAAATCTGAAAAGTTACTATATTACTAAATGGCAAAATCATGCAATTAATTGGTTAAAAACATCTAGGATTAAGAATAGTTATGCTAATAATTCAAATGTTACTCACTTGCTTAAATTTTTCCAACGTGTAAAAAATGCTTCAGAATTCATAACTGTTGGTTCAATAAATTTGTTAATTGTTATTGGTAACTTCAAAGTCAACTTCTGCTGTGCTCCACAATATCTGAAATAAATGTGTACTGGCTTCAAATTAGCCAAATTAAGTTTATAAATGTACTTAATTTTTCAAATAATATACAGTAATCTCTGAAGTTATGTCATATATAGTTTGAAAATCTGCAATGTTATTTGAAATGACAAAATGGATATTTTTCCCCCATAAACAAATGGTATAATAAAGTGATTAGTTCTAGACAAAATATTTTGACCAAGAAAGATCAAAATTTTTTTTTGTCAGTCAAATTCTTATCCAATACTTAAAGATTTACAAAAAAAATATGAAATCTGATAAATCAAATGAAAGTTTAACAAAAACTGTATTCTCTAACTATAATCAGAGCATTTTGCTAACAACATTGATGACCTAAGGTAATGAAATTCTTGTCCGTGGCAGGGCTTGTTTCTCCCCACTAGGTTAGTACTCTGAGCAGAAAGTAGCAACATCTATTAACAAAAACAAGCATAAGTAAATCAAGTGCTGAATTCTTAAAGATAAACTCTCTTGAAAACAAGCATGCATCCTCTATTCCTTGCCTTGTTTTTATTGTTTGTCAAAATCCTCAAGAATCTTCATGCATTTTCAATAAGTCCAATCCTTTCAGTTTTGAAATTGTCATGATTAATCTCTGGCTTAAGTTAAAATCAAATTCTTTGAGAATGCTTTGATTCCATATTTCGATAAAATCATCAAGTTTGAGATCTTTTAATGGGAGTTCAGCATCTAACTTCAGATGTAACTTCCAAATCAAATTTGTCATATGGGATTGTTGCTGCCTAGGCAACAGAAGCATATATGGCTGTAAACATAGTTTAAAAGGCAACAGGATCAACATACTCAATGTTCAGATAACACCTGAAAAGCTGTGGAAAAGGCCAACTTTCTTCCAGGTGCTCTATTCTGTGAGCAGCTTCTGTGCATGAACCCACTATTCCTTTCTCCATGTAGAATATTAAACAATATCCTTCAATATCTTTCTTATTTTTATGCTGTAGTCCTTCCTATGAGATACTAAGGAACGAAGCATTTCAATACCATTCATAAGCCACCTATACCTGTAGTGAGGTTTTTATTTTTGTTTTTCTGCTGGAACTAAATGGAAAGATATTTCAATACTCACCACAGGTCACCTATAATTATAGTGGGTTGGTTGAGGTGAAGAATCAAACTGGAATTAAAGCAAAATTCTCCAGGAAGAAGTACAACAATTTCACGACTTATTTTTTTCATCTAAATCAGTGAAAGTTGGGGTTTCCACTCAGAGCCAAGATCAAATCAGAATCCTAGCTCAATGAACGAATCAAGCACTATTTTGTGACAAGGCAACTTATGATATGTAAACTCATGATGATTTGCATAACAAAACTAGTATAATAGAATATTGATATTAATTTTCTCACAAAATGAATCTGGGGCAATGATAAGTGAAGAACATAACATGAGATGACATAAATCAGGAAATTCTTCTATTTGAATCTCTCAGAAGCAAAAACAAAGTTAATCAACTTCATTTTTTTTTGTAAATTTCTCAATTTTAATAGCTGTTAGCATTAGCAAATCAGAATCCTAGCTCAATGAACGAATCAAGCACTATTTTGTGACAAGGCAACTTATATGTAAACTCATGATGATTTGCATAACAAAACTAGCATAATAGAATATTGATATTAATTTTCTCACAAAATGAATCTGGGGCAATGATAAGTGAAGAACATAACATGAGATGACATAAATCAGGAAATTCTTCTATTTGAATCTCTCAGAAGCAAAAACAAAGTTAATCAACTTCATTTTTTTTTGTAAATTTCTCAATTTTAATAGCTGTTAGCATTAGTGCAAACATGTGCTTGGGTACTAAAATTGAGAAATTTACAAAAAATGAAATTAATCAGTTTGGCTTTTGAAGAGACTCATTTAATGATAAATTACATCACACAGTCTTTATCACATTCCTGTTAAAGTCTAAATGCTATACAAAATATAAAAATTTTATCAATTATATAATTACTGTATTCACTCACAGAATTTTTTTATATAATTTATGTAATTTTCCTATTTTCATTTTTATTAAAATGTATATCAACTAGCAAATACAGAAATTTTCTATTAGTAGAGAAGCATTATTCAAATAGTTAACATGAAATTTGTACTTATAACATACATCCATATTATATATATAAAACATAAGCTTGGACAAGTAACAGAGATCTCATTGGATTAGAGATATGATATACATATCTGATAGCATTATCGTATTACAGTGGTCACGTCATTTGGTAACTGAGCACTCTCATTGGATTATAATGACAGATGCTGAGTATTGTACGATGTATTATATTTCATTAAGCTATTAAAATTCAAATGATTTTATATTCAGAAGAGGTTAGTTTTATTTTAATGTATAGTCTATCTCTAATTTGCTATCTATTATATCATCTTGTTTAATATGATTCTTAAGCTAAACTTTGATAGACTTAATGACCAGATTGACTCCATATGGTTGTGTACCATTAGAAATTGTCTACAGACAATTCTGAGTACATTTAAAAAAAATTGGTTTAATTTTGATAAAAATACTTGAATCTTAATTTGGATTAAAATTTAATTTTTCATAGGCTTTGGGATTCGGCTGATGCTAATACAATATTATATACAGGGTGAAGAAAAACTTTGTCGTAAAATTTTGTTTCGGGGTTTCCTATTAGTACACAAGTTGAAAATATCTAATGAATATATGATCTAAATGACACCATTTTCAAGTTATAACCCTTTAAAGCTAGCCAATCACCATCAAGTACACAAAGCGTCATGATGCATTGCTCACCTTCTTACTATTTGGTAGTAAATAGGAGTGATGCATCATGACGCTGTGTGTATTCGATGGTGATTGGTTAGCTTTAAAGGGTTATAAACTACGAAACTGTGCCATTTAGACCATATGTTCATTAGACATTTTCGACTTGTTTTGAAGTCCCCTATCAGTACACAAAATATTCCGACAAAGTTTTTCTTCATCCTGTGTATATATATAATAACCAGATCAAAATTCTCCTGTTCAAATATATATTTATATATATATGAACAGTTAAATGAACAATATAACAAGTTAAATGAATTAAATGAAAATCAAATACATGTACTTATTGTATTTGAACAAAATTTTTACCAGTGGCATTAACCAAAAGCTAGCAATCACCAATGTTTACTATTTTTTTTATAAAAAACTTTTTGGATAATTTATTGCTCATACTTTTTTCTTTCCTATTAGATTAAAATGAAAATCAGAAAGAAAATTATTATGAATAAATAATGGTTGAAGTGGTAAGCTGTTAGCATAACAATTTTTCTGAATTTCAGCATAACTGTTTATGAAAGTCAATATTTATTGAAGAATGAAATATTTAGGGAGTATTCAAGTATTATGTAAACATTTTAAGGTAAAGGGAGGATTGAGAGTGAATCTTATGATTTCTTACATGGGGACAGGGGAGTTTCATAAATGCTTATGTAAGACAAAAAAACTGTTTTAAAATACTATACTGTATAATTGGCATGCTAGAACTATTTGTGCAATATACATGCACCACATTAAAAATTATTGTATTTATAAAATATTTAATTTATTATATTTCTCTTATTTATTGGTGTACTTTGATATTTAAATCCTAAATAATTACAAATCTATAAAATATTGTATACTTGTTTATTTTTAAACATAGGAAAAGGGCAGAGAAATAAAATCTCTCATAATTTAAGAGAAAGAAAAATTATTTACATGAAGTTCTAAAATGACAAGAATTATGTCTACATAATACAGGCACTCCTCTAGTTATGAACATTCATACTTATAAACATGAAATAATGATCCAAATTTCATAAAATTTCAAAAACTAATAATTTGCTCTAGCAACCAATATAATGTAAAATTATACAATTACAATATTATGGAAGTATTTCAAGATAGGGCAATTACAAAAGTTCTTTGCTTTATATTCAAAATTTTTCATTAAAATCTGAAATAAACAATTGATCCAATTGTGAAATATTACAATACACAGTATATAAAGTTATTTCAGTATTTTTGGAGCCAAAATAACAGCAGTATTTAAATTATGAACAACCCAATTTATAAAAAAAACATATATGAATTATGTTCATAACTAAAAGAGCACTTATACTTGAATGCATCTTATAAAAATTTAGTATTTTCTGAAATTTCGGATTAATTTCTAAAACATTGTGATTTTAAAACTACAGTAATATGTAGTTTCAAAATCACAATGTTTGTTTATGTGATAGGTGGGACCAATGAAAATTGCGTAAGTCGAATTCGTGTAAGTCAAGGTACAACTTTGCATAATAAATACATATAAATTTTGTTTAATTGGGACCAAGGACTAACAAAAATACTAGTTAAGAAAAATATTTAATAAAATTGCGATTCTTTATACATATTAATACAAAATATGGATTAATTCAATACAAAAATACAAATCAATATGGAAAGGATGTGTCCAAGAGTTGTTTCGGAACCTTGAGACAGTTTGCCGTGTCCAAGAGTCACTCCAGAACCATGACACAGTTCGCCGTGCCCAAGAGTCGCAAAACGATTGAACAAGATAAAAAGCAGCACTTGGACAATGCTGTTCAGTGTTATTCAGTTCTCTTCAATAATTACTAAAAAAATCCAAGCAACCCATCTTGTGCTCCTCCCCATATTGGGAATCTCCGACCGAAGAGAAGTCACATTCAATGGTATTCATCTTATTTGTTGAAAGGACTGAATTTAATTTCTTTTACAGCATCAGGTATTTATCCTCTCTGAACTGATTGTCAAATTACTTTCCCATGTACAAAACCTCTCTATTAAAGGAAGCTATTGGTTATCTAACTGTAATCTGTGTCGTCATAGTCAAAAGCCTCATTACCTATCCTTACCCACATCGCTCCACATATAGCATTTAGACCTAAATCCTGTTCAGTACCATCATGGTCTATAAATATATATGGTCATTCTACTCCTATCAATAACAAAGGAAAAACTGTAAAGATCTAGATTTTAATCACCAGGGTAGCGTTGTTGTCACACCTAGATTCATAGCAGATGAATCTGTATAGAGTCACTTATAGAAGCTTATTGCTCAAACATAATACTGCAAAATATTTTTAGCAGGAATTTTGCTATATTTTGATAAATTAGAGTGAAAATATCTTAGAGTTATGCTTAAACTTTTATGGACTTAAACTTAAATGGTAAAAAATATTTCCAAAATTTTAAACGTTAGTTCACAACTATCATTTTTAAGTCAACAATTTTGCAGTTGTGACTTGTTTTTTCTTTGATTCTTCAAAGGTGTTTGAAATAATGCCAATTAATATAATTCTAAATGCTCTGAAATTATTAACGATAAGATTTTGTAATTATTAATTCTACAGAAAATGGATTAAAAAAATTTTAAATAAAAATTATACTGAAATACATTTTCAATGTCCAGTATAATAATTCCATTTGAAAAAATAATTTGATGGGCTAATTATTGTATCTGAGCACAAAAGCTTATCATAGAAAATAGAAGCATAAAGAAATGACAATAATGTTTAAAGAATTTAAGGAGAAATTTTATAATAATATATCCTTTGTGGATATATTAAAAACGTAAAATTAAATTAAATTAAACAGTAAAATAAAATTAAAACAGAATTTCACAAACAACAGTAACACAATCATTGAAATGGTAAGTATTAGAAACCAAAAAATAACTTTAAAATACAGTCACAGTTCAACCTATAAACTGAAATAGCTAAAACTAAAATTGACTTGATTGAAAGTCTTATAAAAAATGTGATGTCATTGATAGCTTGTTGATCATTATAAATTACTAATAATTAAGAAAAATTAATTAATTGAGTTAATATAATTCAATTTTTGAATTCTTTTTATTAATCTCTTAAAAAAAGTAATTAATAAAAGTGGAAAAAAACATTAAAAAGTAATATTATATCACAAATCGTGAAGGCCTCGCGGGCCGCCTTTTGGACAGCCCTGATATAGAATATAGATCAAACATAACTTTGAGATGAATCTGTATAGAGTTACTTATAGAAGCTTATAGCTCAAACATAATAATGTAAAATTAGTTTTAGCAGGAATTTCTATATTTTGAGATAAATTAGAATGAAAACACCTTAGAGTTATCCTTAACGTTTTATGGGTTTAAACTTATGGTAAAAAATAACATTTCAAAAATTTTAATGTCAGTTCACAACTATCAATTTTAAGTCAACAATTTTGCAGTTGTGATCTGTTTTTTCCTCGATTCTTCAAATATGTTTTGAAATAATGCCAATTAATATAATTCTAATTGCTCTGAAATCATTAACATAAGAATTTTGTAATTATTAATTCTACAGAAAATGGATTAAAAAAAATTTAAACAAAAATTGAAAATGTATTTCAGTGTAATACCCAGTTTAATAATTCCGTTTGAAAAATAATAATAATAATAATAATAAATTATTTGATGGGTTGAATTATTGTATCTAAGCACAAAGATCGTACAAATGCTGAAATCCGTTTGAATAATAATAATAATAATAATAATAATAATAATAATAATAATAAATTATTTGATGGGCTGAATTATTGTATCTAAGCACAAAGATCGTACAAATGCTGAAAAAAAATTATTTATTAAAATTTCTGGATCGTAGCAGATATATTATAGACATTTGAAGTAAAATTTGTTGAATTTTAATGTAAGTTGGTAAATAAGGCATAATTCCTCGATAATAGCAACATTATAATTACTTTTCACATAATTATTTAAAACACTGCTATTTATTGATATATTGATAAATGAATATACAAGTGTATCAATTTCAATTTCATTCATAAAATAATTTATAATTTAGTTCGAACTTTTCTATAATATATATCTCCTTTAATGAAAATAATTTTCTGAAATGTATTTTTGTATCTGTAGTTTTGAAAGAGGAAAATATCTCATTATTTATAATTATTCATTTATCATTTCAGACCTAGTACTGTATTAGAACTTTTTTGATAGGAATAAAGCTATCTGGGAAGTGAAAATTTTTAGTGATTAATTTTTATAGCAATGAGATTTAGTCTTCTTAGTCATCTTTCTCCTGTTTTGAAAGATTATACAGTATACTGTAATTATATAAATCATCTTACTTTAAAGTTCATTCCCATAGATATTAATAGTTTAGTATAAATAAATTTAGAGATGTTTGAATTTTTAGAGTTGCATTTAGCATTCTTAATGGAAAATACTGTAATAGAAAAATTGGAAGTGGGATTCTATATTATTTATTATTTAATAAAGAGGATAGTGGGCTGTACTCTGTGGTTTAGCCTCGAGAAGGATTAAGGATGAAGTTATTAGGATATAGGAAAATTAAGAAAATGTTAAAACGTTCCTACCAGAAGAAAGTGTGGCAGGTACTAGTGGAAAGTAGTGTTAGCCGCATTCAGTACAGTTTTAAACATTAAAAAATACAAATCAATAATAAATGTACAACAAAGTCTTCACTTGGAAGGACCCGACAGTTATCGTTAATATATAATCGATTTATTTTCAATTTAGAGAAGTATACATCATAACAACAGAATTATTTTAGATTTCAAAAACCTTACCAAAATTATTGGCCCTCTTTAGCTGATTTTTTTTATCCCTAAATTAAAAAAAACCTTGAAATATATAATTTCCAAGAGTAGAGTATTATATATATAAATACAAATAAAAAAATATGAAACTTGTTTATATATAATAGTGAATAAAATATTTTAATTATTTGTGAAACAAACATGATTGTAGGCAGTGCCGGATTTAAGCCGATTAGTGCTGAGAAGCAGAGACGCTAACCGATGAGTGAATCGGAGATTTTGGTTATTAGCGTCCTCCGGTTATCTCCGGTACTACCGTAGGAGGGCGCGACGGGAACGGAGATAATCGGAGATCCGATCAAATCCAAATTTAAAAAAATCTAAACGATTAAAATTTATTAAAAAATTTTATAAAAATATAATTATTTCATATTATTATTAATATTTTAATTTACAATATTTGTTTTAAAATATTAATATAAATAATTACTTTAATATAATCA
>AYEL01060141.1:0-12020 GCA_000484575.1 Olivierus martensii | reverse complement strand
GATGGATGGGGCGACCCTGTTACTGGAGATGACGGGCAAGGAGGCTACGGGTCTTCGAAGCAGGAGGTGGTTTCCATCGCTACCATCTTAGAACAACCTAGAGCCAACCCAGATCTGGTTACAAAAGCTTTAGAGTTAGGGGAACAAGTGCGACGGACAGCACCTAAGGAGAGCAAGACTTTCGTCCTGCTACCTCTTGGGATGAAATGTCCCCGTGACAGTCGAACGAAGATCCAGATTTTCCATAAACTCAAAGGTATCCAGGATATCTCAGAGGCGAGGGGTCCATTTTGCCTTACCGATCAGAATCCAACAACTTCTCAATCTTCTACAAATCAAACAAAATCCCAGTAATATAAATACTACCGCTGATACAGACGATTTAGAAAATATTACAGACCGAATAGGAAATGTTCGAGTCTTGAATACCACAGTCCGACAGCTAGAACAAGAACAGTCTAGACAAATGCCATCCAATTCAGACACTAATCAACATAGGGACAGTTGGGATTAACAAATAAATAAATAATTTTTTTTTATGCTTAAAATTTTTAATAATAAATAAAGAACAAATTATTTCTCTGTAAATCGAAACCAGTTAACAAATATAAATTGTAAAGAGAATTGAGGGCGTTTTAGACAGTTGACAATCAGGCATGTTAAAATATAATATTATATTGTTCAATGTATTCAGAAAGAATTTTATATTATAATTATAAATAAAATTGTATAGCAATTTATATATATATATATGCGCATGCTCGAATTTTGTACACGTTGTGTTAGTGACCGTGGGAGAGGACCGATGACCTCATCGCCCGAGGCGACGGAGGCCACGTGTTCGGCACTCCCCCGCGCTTCTCAGAAAACGGACACAACGGAAGTGGAATTGGGTCAAGCACCGGAAAGGGCTGAAGAAATTCAATTATCATCTTTTGATAATAAAGCAAGAACGGAGAGATCGGCTGAACTATGCGTGTCTTCCGACCTCTCCCTTGCACCAGAAAAACCTTTACGCATTTGATTGTCTCTTATCGGCAACTATTCAGATAATCGAAGCGCCTTGAATTATATATATATATCTTAGTACATACTTTGTCATTTGCAAAACATATAATCGCTTAAGTATGCAGTAATTGGTTAACAAATGTCCAGTTGCTACAGCGCATAATTAAACTAATATACAATTATTTTACCCATTTGTTATTATTGTTATTATTATTCAATGTTAATTCTCCATTTATACTATAAATATATAAACACCAACTCCTATATACAATATTGTTTTATTTTTTTATTCCAGTATTCAAAAAAAAAAAGGGGGGGGTTACATACACATTAGAGAAAAATGGCAGAGGAATTGGAATCGACCGAAATCCCAAGGAGTGTGTTGGGCGCGGAGGCGATCATCAGAATCCTCATCGCCTCCTACGAGTGTCCGGTATGCTATGCAACTTGCCAGCCACCCATTCACACCTGTGAGGCGGGACACACAGTGTGTGATGCTTGTTTTAAACGAGTTCACTCACAGTGTCCCACGTGTAGGGGTTATCTGGGGCACTCGCGACATTGTCTGTCAGAGAATGTGGCCCGGGTAATTCCCTACACATGCCTGTATGTGTCCGAGGGTTGCCAAGAATTAGACCTTTTCGAATCCATCGTAAAGCACGAGAAGGTATGCACATTTCGTCCCTACCCGTGCCCCTACCGGGTAGTCTCCTGCCGTTGGGAGGGGTCGGCGGACGAAATGTTGCGGCACCTTAAGGAGAATCATGCGGAGACCTTCTGCTTAAAGGGCAAAAAGTCCGTATTAATAGCCGCCCCCACTAATTCGCCACAAGCCCAGGTATGGATGGCCTAAAAAAAAAAAAAAGGGTTACATACACATTAGAGAAAAATGGCAGAGGAATTGGAATCGACTGAAATCCCAAGGAGTGTGTTGAGTGCGGAGGCGATCATCAGAATCCTCATCGCCTCCTACGAGTTGTCCGGTATGCAATGCAACCTGCCGGCCACCCATTCACACCTGTGAGGTGGGACACATAGTGTGTGACTCGTGTTTTAAGCGGGTTCATTCACAGTGTCCCACGTGTAGGGGTTATCTGGGATTCTCACGACATTCACTGTCAGAGAATGTGGCCCAGGTAATCCCCCACACATGCCTGTATATGTCCAAGGGGTGTGAAGAAATAAACCTTTACGAATCTATCATAAAGCATGAAAAGGTATGCACATTTCGTCCATACCCGTGCCCTTACCGGTTAGTCTCCTGCCATTGGGAGGGGTCGGCAGGGTGTGAAGAAATAAACCTTTACGAATCCATCATAAAGCATGAAAAGGTATGCACATTTCATCCATACCCGTGCCCTTTCCGGTTAGTTTCCTGCCGTTGGGAGGGGTCGGCGGACGAAATGTTGCAGCACCTTAAAGAAATTCATGCAGAGACCTTCTGCTTAAAAGGAAAAAAATCCATATTAATAGCCGCTCCCACCAATTTGCCACAGGCCCAGGTATGGATGGCCCTGTCCCGCAGCTTCGGGACATAATATGGTTTTGATAATGAATATAAAAAAATATATTCATTATCAAAACCATAATTGAATCCCGGCCACAAGTCGACGTTGTCGTGCAACTTGTCGGCACGGAGCTAGAGGCCAAGGTCTTTAAGTATGCAGTAGCACTGAAGACTTCACTTAAAACTCTGATCTCCGAGACGTCTGCGGTGGGGGCTCAGCTCACCCTTACCGATATCCTAGACTTTAGTATGCAGTAGCACTGAAGACTTCACTTAAAACTCTGACCTCCGAGACGTCTGCGGTGGGAGCTCAGCTCACCCTTACTGATATCCTAGACTTTAACTTAGGAGTCAGGATGCCGGGGGATGAGCTGGCGCAATTGCCCCGCGGCGATCTTGTGGAGGTGGCCGTAAACATTTTAGAGGCAGAACCCGGAGAGCACCAAGACGGAGCCATACTTTCTGTGGCCATGGCGGAAGGCAAATTGGTGAGGCTGAGGAAAACGAAGGCTAGAACCGCACCCTCGGCACCTGTAGATGGTTGGGACGGGTGGTCGGATGCTCCATCCGGCGCCGTAGGCGGGCGGGACGAACCGCCTCCCACCACATCCACTCTAGAAAATTACACTCCCGCCACAGTGGCAGCAACAGAGATTAGAGCCGCCACTGACCTCGGCATACAGAGACAGAAAGAACTAAATCACCGGAGGGCAAAGGTAGCAGTATTACTGCCTATGGGTGCTGAATGCACCCAGGGTATGCGATACCTATTTAATTCCTACAATCACAATGCGGGAATACCTACCCTCTCGGTAACCCCAATTTACGAACGCCACATCACATTACCTAAAATCCACAAGGCAGAAGAACCAAACAACCTGGAAGATGCAGCACCAAATGATTATATTCCTCTAAAAGCAGACACACTCCTCGACCCAGAGGACTCGGGAGGGGTCGACCCACCTAATCCGCACCCTCTCCCGGGGGTCGGGCGAGGACGCCTCCACCACCACTAGAACATTTGTTCTTTTCATCCCGCTGATCTCCGTTTTGAAAACAAAATATCAACGGAAGAGGCGAAAGGTGTGAAGGGGGAGAGTTATCCTCTCTTTCCTCTTCCCTTTCGTCTCCCCTATGTAATGAAAAAAAAAAAAATCCCTGTAAACTTGTAAATAATCAATAAACCTTTTGCTATTTTTTATTGTAATGAAAAAAAAAAAAAATATATCCCTGTAAATTTGTAAACAATCAATAAATCTTTTGCTTTTTTTTTTACTCTTGAAACAAATTTGTTCGTGTCATTTCATTTAATACCTAACAACTATATTACTTACACTGGCAAAATACTGTACTAGTAGCGACGCCACGAAATAGCTATACGACTACAGTACGGATCTATCAATGTTAGGTCAATGACCTTGACACACACGAGTCGACTAACCTTCATTCAGAGAAGCATATCCCTCTGTGGCCATGGCGGAGGGCAAATTGGTGAGGCTGAGGAAAACGAAGGCTAGAACCACACCTCGTCCTTGCCCGCGCATTTAACGTGGACCGGGATTTTAGGCCATTTGCCTGTCAATTCCGCATTTCCGTTCGTCCGGAATTCCACACTGTTATGACTTCTCCCTTGCAGGTGGTACTTGTACTTCCTGCGCAGTGATTTGCCGTGATTAGAGATCTGTGTCGCTGGAAAAGGAGGTCCTGGTAGTTGAGGGGAACAAATGACCCAATACACACTACTTTGGCTCCCGCTCGTGCTAAACAGGAGGCCCAGGACTCGCTTCAGCTAGGGCCAATCGGCTGGTGGATGGGCTGACGAACCCACTCCATTTACCCATCTATCGGTGGATGGTCCGGAGTCAAGCACTAGGTTGTCTACTTCGGTGTACCTCCATGGCCTGCCTGGTTGCGTATAGTCCCCTGCTATCCCTGACGTTGCACTGATATCTTCATTGCATATGGCGCTCCCTTGTTGAACTCCATGGTGAGTGGGGGTAGGGGACCTAATTCCTTCTCTTCTTTACTGATTCTTCAACTTCAAACCAATTACATCAATCTGTGAGACGAGTTCGAATAGAACAGCCCCAAGACATGTTCTTGACGTCTAGATGTACAAATTATTGTGTTCTGACCTTTCTAATTATGCATTCAGATCAAAGACCTCTAGCTCGCATGTCCCCTTTTCTCATAGATAAAGGCATAAAAGGACTTGCTGGTACAGAAAAAGATGTCAGAAGCTGCAGTCTGGTGACGTGCTTATCGAAACTGTATCCCCGGTTCAAAGTTCTACTCTCCTTAAGTCAACTACACTGGCAGATAACCCGATTATTGTAACACCCCATAGGACATTAAATTTTTCATGAGGAGTTGTGTCGGAGGAAGACCTCATGGAGATAGCTGACAGTGATCTCACAGCAGAAACCCCAAGGTGTGGTCTCAGTGCGACATATTACACTACTTAAGGGGTCCGACATCATAAATAACACACATAGTTATTACCTTTTCCACACCCAATTTGCCATTCTCCATTAAAGCTGGATACATTCATTGTCCGGTGCGTCCATATATACCTATCCCATTGCGCAGCTTCAAGTGCCAGAGATATTGGCACTCAAAAATTTTATGCTGAGGCAGGGAGGTGTGTGTGATTTGCCATTCTCCATTAAAGCTGGATACATTCATTGTCCGGTGCGTCCATATATACCTAACCCGTTGCGCAGCTTCAAGTGCCAGATATTGGCACTCAAAAATTTTATGCTGAGGCAGGGAGGTGTGTGCGCTAAGTGCGGCGCTCTGGAGCAAACTACCGACACCTGCAATTCTGACATCTTACTATGTGTCAATTGCAAAGGAAATCATTCAGCCTATTCTAAAACTTGTCTCAAATGGAATGAGAAAAACAGATCGAGAAATTAAAGACCACCAAAAATCTCAGCTATCATGAAGCGCACAACCACCTGTTCCCTAGGGAAGCGCTCCACCAATACAATATCAACGTCCATACAAACCGATATCTCTATCCCACCTTTGATGCCACATAAGGAGGTACTGCAGAAACATGCCCCCTTAGTGGCCAAATCCCTGAAACTTGTGACTTCAGCTAGTAAACATGCACATAAACACTCAAACACAAACATACCATATCCACAAAGAAACTTTCTAATCAAAACCATAGTGGCTCAAGAAAGGCATCTAGAAATCCTTTATCTAAACAGAATCTGAGAGAGTCAACCAGAACCACGGATAAGGTATACGGATATGACACTTCAGCGATTTTTATATCTCGTCGTGTCATGCGTTCAATAGATGGCGTTAGGTGTATTTTACAAAATGGCGTCGGGAGGATCCGTATGTTCCTGCTCATTTTGTACGAATACAAAAGAAAAGTAAAGGATATTTCTTATTTCCGATTCCCAAAAGATCCCGAAAGGTATGTATATTGATAATACTAAATCTTTGATATTCATAAAAAGTCTATTTTGTTTAATTTAATATAGATGAATACACTATTTCAATAGATACCTTAGAACATAAACTAAATATTTATATTAGAATGAAATGAGTTCGATTTTCGCCTGTTCAGTATTAAAAGTAATGATAAGATTCTAGTTTAGGTACAGCATACCTCTGAATGGCAGATGTGTGTATCTTACCTTAAAGATTTACAATGGAACTTTTATTTATAAATCTGTTTAATTAACACAATAGAATCACCAATTGTTATTTAATCATATGTTGGTGGGAGTAAATCTTTCAAGGCAAGATACCATTCAGTCGGAGGCATGTTGTACTTAAACTAGAATCTTACAAAAAATGATGAACAATTCATATTATCCATATAAAATTTTTTATTTGCCGTAGATGTTCTTTGTGGCTTTCATTTGTCCAAAGTAAAGACTTAGTTACCAAAACACCAGAAGAATTAAATCGTAGTTTTTATGTATGTGCCAAACATTTTGAGAGGAAATATTTTTTTAATGACAAAAGGAACAGACTTGTTTGGAATGCAATACCAACACTACGTGAGTTTAAAAATGAAAACTATGTTAAAACTAACATACTTTACTATAATACATGAAAGGTTTTACTAAATAAAATTTTTATTACAGAAAATGAACCACTTAGAGACTGTACTGATACAAGAGAATTTTCAAATAGTGAATGTAATGAAAATGTAAGCATGATTCTAAAATAAGTATTAATAATTAAAAATTACTACTCACAAAAAACTATATTTAACAGATAGATTTTCAAAATATTTTAAAATATAATTACAAAAAAGCAGTACTAGAGTTTACTTCTCTTCTGATTTTATTAAAAAGTGTGATTATTAAATAAACTTTATTTACATTTATACAAATTATAGCTATCATAGATAACTATAATTTGCAAAGTGTGATTATTAAATAAACTTTATTTACATTTATACAAATTATAGCTATCATAGATAGCTATAATTTGCTAATTAAATTTATTCTCAGCATTTATTTACAATGCAATACAAAATAATCTGTTTACATTTAAAACATTTCTAATAACTAAAAATGTGTTTAATGATATATAAGAATTTGGAAGGAATCAAAAAGATAATTTATTTACATTGCATTTTATTTCATTTTAGCTTAAAGAAGATATTATAAATTCTGAATTAGAAACGAATCAACCATCAAATGACATTCAAGACTTAACCAATTTAAACGGTAAGAAATGAATTATATTTGATTATTATTTACATAGAACATATTTATATTCGAATATAGAATATTCTATTCTATATTTGAGTGTTCAAATCAAGGATTAGGTACATTAGTTTTATCTAATCCTTGGTTCAAATGTCATAGTCTAAAGATGGTCTAGTTGGAAGACTGACAGAATTAGCTAATAAAAATCTAATTAGGCTCTGGAAACTGGTTTACTTTAGAAGCCATTCAAGTATTACATAAGCACATTTTTGTTGATTTTTGACCACCCCTCCCCTTGGTCAGAAAAAATAAGCAAACCATAAACCCTCAAATGTGCTTAAGTAATATAATACTCGAATGGCTCCTTACTTTTGGTTTGAAATATAAAGAGCTGACTGTTGTATGTTTTACTACTTAATTTTTATGATAATGTTTAACTACTTATAATATTTATAATAATTATTAAAAAAATGAAATTTTTTTTCAGCTGTGCCGGATAAAAGAATAATTCCACCATCAAACCCATCACCTCGTACAAGGAAACGCTTATCGCAATATAAAAGATTGGTAAATAAATATAAAATGCGATATCACAATTTAAGACATAGGAAAAGGAAAGAAACCAAAGTCGCTGTTGAAAGCCTATTGAAAAAGATACCAGGATTATCAGAAACCAGCTTATCGTTTATCCTGTCTCAAATCAATTTGTGTAGTGCAACATCGCATGGGAAGCGTTATAATGAATATATGAAAAGTTTTGCATTGGATTTATATTTTCATGGTGCAAAATGTTATAAAATGCTAGCAAAACTTTTCAGTCTTCCATCACCTAGAACTATTCAAAGGTACATGCAGTAGAATTATATCCTGGTTTATCTGAAATAATTTTAGATGGACTTTCATGTAAAGTACAGTATTTTACTGAAGATAGCAAATTGTGTATCCTTAGCTTTGATGAAATGTCCATCAAAAATTTTTTATCTTATAATGAATCCAAAGATCACGTCATAGGTTTTGAAAACTATGGCAATGGATGTACCCCTAATGTTGTTAGTTATGTGTTAGTCTTTATGTTAAGAGGTATTTGTGATAATTGGAAGATGCCTTTGGGATACTTTTTTTCTGCAAAAGGTACATCCAGTCATAAATTAAAAGAGCTATTACTTAATGGAATTAACCTAATTAAAAAAACTGGCTTAAAAGTTGTAGGAATTGTTTGTGATCAGGGCACCAATAATCAATCTTTATTTCGCTTATAAGGAATTTCAATGGAATCTCCATTTTTTATGCATGATGAGGAAAAAATACATTGCCTTTTTGATGCCCCGCATCTAACGAAAAGTATCCGAGAGAACTTTCATAAATATGGATTTACTCTGGATGGAAATCAAATTCAATGGTCATATATTCAACATATATATGAAATAGATAAAAAGCAAAATATTAGAGCAATGCCTAAACTAACTGATCGACATGTTTATCTACCTCCATTCAGCAAAATGAAGGTGAAGTATGCCGTACAAATATTGAGTAATACTGTTGCCAGTATTTTATGTACCCATATAGCTTTAGGTTCATTGCCACAAGCAGCAAGTTTCACAGCCGAATTTATACTTACATTTGATAAGATATTTGATAGCTTGAACAGTTCCAATACTAAAGCAAAAAATGTTTACTTATCTGCCATGACTGAAAAAAATATTCATTTAAATTTTTTTGATGAGTCTATTTCCTTTTTATCCAAAGTAAGAGTAAATGCAAACAGACAACACCATGTTTAAATGGTTTGAAGTTAACTTTAATGTCTGTCAAAAGTCTGTGGAATTATTTAAAAATGAATTTTAATATTACTGAATTAAGAACAAGAAGACTGAACCAAGATGGATTAGAGAATTTATTTTCAATTATACGACAGAAAAATGGCTGTGACTCTAATCCTTCTTGTGTTCAATTTGAAAGTTCTTTGAAGCATATATACATTGGAAACTTATTTTAACTATCAGATAAATCAACTAATTCTGAAGTAGACATGGATGAAGTTATTAAATGTTTACAAACTAGTAGTAATACAGTTATTAGAAAGAGATTTTATATACAAAGGATGCCACAATATACTGAGGAATGTAACTTTGATAATAGAGTTGCAGGCATGGTTGAAGGTGACATAATTGCTGAAAATGTTCATTAGTATGTTGCAGGCTGGATAGCCAAAAAAATTAGAGAATTTCATCACTGTGAAAATTGTAATATTATAAACAATAATAGATCTTTACAAGATCAGCAGCAGCTATTTACTTTGTGTAAAGTGAAGTGAAGAATAAAACAGATACAGAATTTGGCAAGTTAAATATCCCCAGTGATGAATTCCTTAATTACTTAAAAAATTATGAAAAAAATATTTTTGTATAACATAAATAACATAATACGTGTACCTGAAATTAAAGAGAAACTTTTACTTTTATTATCAAAAATTAATGAAACTGGGTTAAATATCTGTTCAGAAGAAATTAGAAGGGTAATATTAACTTATTTTATTAAAATTAGAATTTTTTGGTTTATCAAATTTTATAATAGACAACTCTCTGAAAGAAAAATTTTAATCAGCCAAGAAAATTAAAATATTTAAACACATGTAAATAGTTTTTGGTTTATCAAATTTTATAATAGACAACTCTCTGAAAGAAAAATTTTAATCAGCCAACAAAGAAAATTAAAATATTTAAACACATGTAAATAGTTGTATTATGCTGATGATGGCTTACTGAAGCTGAAAGATCTTCAGTTATAATAAAGAACATTTCAACTTATAATTTGTGCTGTAATATTTATAATTAAATAGTTGTTGATTAAGTATTTGATGTAGGAAATTTTTAACTTCATATAGCTTTGTAAATGACTTTCTCATGTACAAACAGTAAAATTGCTGCTTGTCTGCTATGATAATGTAATCGCACATTTAATTTTAAGTTCCTTTTTATAAACAATTTATGGCATATATCTAAACTTGATTTGTTTAATATGTCTCTAAATATATGAAATAAAAGTTGATTTTTTGAAATAAAAGTCTGATTTTTTAAAATAAAATGGCTTTTGCTTATTTTATTTAAGTTGTAAAGTAGGGTAAAATATAAATTGATTTAATCGCGAGTAGTTGATGATTTATCTTTTAAATATGAATGAAGATTTTACAGAACTAATGGATGTACTCCTGAAAGTGGGCTTCGGGGAAGTTTAGTTTGTGACGAGGCTAACAGATGGCGCTAGTAAAATGAGTCATTGTCATCTATGGGAGTGTTGTATCCGTATACCTTATCCGTGAACTAATGGATGTACTCCTGAAAGTGGGCTTCGGGGAAGGTTTAGTTTGTCATGCGGCTAACAGATGGCGCTAGTAAAATGAGTTTCATTGTCATCTATACCTTATCCGTGATACAATAGCGAAGCTCCGACCAAATTTTTGCAGGATAGCAATGCGCGCGCATACAACTAGCGATCCTAGTGGAGAACTTAAAAGAAGATAATCGACGTTATTCCTATGTAAACTAGTAAATTTTGAGTTTTTTGTAAAATTGAGATTATTCTACATACGAAAATTTATAAATAGAGAAATGTCAAATTGTCACAAAAAGAATACAGGTAGGCCTCGATTAGCGCGAATAATTGGTTCCGAATTACAGGTAGGCCTCGATTAGTACAAATAATTGGTTCCACGAATTTCTATACAGGTAGGCCTCGATTAGCGCGAATAATTGGTTCCACGAATTTCTCTAATTGAAAGTATAGCGAATAATTGGTTCCACGAATTTCTCGCGCTAATCGAAGTATTACTCTATGGAAATATGGTAATTGGTTCTTGCTTTGTGAGATTCTGACCATTAGCTAAGTTCATAGTAATATTTGTTCTTGCTTTGTGAGATTCCGGCCATTAGCTAACTTCACGATGAATAACCGCAATAAACTTAACACTAATTGTTTAAGAAATATTTATTTTCATATTTATTTCATCATTGTTCATCATCTAAATCAGTGTTTCCCAAAGTGTGGTACGCGTACCCCCAGGGGTACGGGAAGAGTTTGGTGGGGGTACGCGTTGCACCGGAATTTGGTGGGGATATGCACCGTGCTTAGCATCTTCTATTTCGTCTTCATATAACTGGCGAAAACGCTTACGTCCTGTAGAAGCAGCCATAGCGAACTCCGAAAACAAAACCGTAACTAGTCGCGTGGATGTCGACTAGACGCCACTCGATTTTTTAAAATTAAAATATTTATCGAAGCGTAAATTTTTATTGCACATACACAAAAACATATTAATTTAGGATACACAATAATTTTATTTTTCTTTTATTATTATTTTGTGTATGTACCAAAAAAAAGAAAAAATAAATATATTTTGATTGTTATTAAAATACATCCATTTTTTTTTTGACGAGGGGTACTCAGCGTTACGAAAATTATAGAAGGGGTACACATATGTCAAAAGTTTGGGAAACACTGTAAGTGTTAAGTTTATTGTAAATATTTATTTTCATATTTTACATCATTGTTCATCATCTAAATTAATAACTTACCAGGAATTGCGTCTCATATCATCATCAAACCAACCGCCAAATCAAAACTAAAATAGCGAATCGAAAGCGGAAGTTGAGCGCTGCCTGGCCGCCAATTCTGGGTCGAGAATTGAGTGAGTAGTCCAATTTGCAATTAAGCATCGCAACTTTATTAAATCAGTAAATTAGTTCCAGATAGAATTAATAAGCGAAGTTAATGAACCAATGAGAAATTTTTAACAAGTTTTCTATTTGTTTATTAGCAGAATA
>AYEL01060139.1:0-32274 GCA_000484575.1 Olivierus martensii | reverse complement strand
TTAAAGAATTAGAGAAAAATAAGCATCTTTCCCCGATTACCATCTTTCACCGATCCACTCTATTTTTGAAAATAGATGACGCTGCATTAACAGTGTAGAATAGCGTATGGCTTACCTATCGTCGATATTTATCACTACATACTACGACATCGCACACACGTTGACGTAACGTCACGACTGACGCAACAATGGACGATGTCACAAATTACCGGTATTTGTGACATCACCCATTGTTGCGTCAGTCGTGACGTATATGCTGTTAACTCACTAGGCTAAACTGACAAATATGCAATCGAACACGAAAAGCCAAATCTATATATTTAAAATTCAATGTATATCTGTTCCGCACTGATTCTCGGGACCAAACTGCGCAGACACTTCCTGCCATTCTTCGGTTAATACAATCTAATGTCGGTTGATATCGCTCCAGCGAGTGGAGCATTTATGGTGTGGTAATGAAAATACCTTCACTTAATGCATTCAAATCGTTAAAAAAAAAGTTGATAGATACTGCGAAATTGTAGGTTGGGTAGAAACTTTACGATACGAGTATTCACTCATCATGAAACACAGCATTCCGACAGACGACAACATTAACGTAAGTTTTAAGTTGTTCTTTAAAAATATCGTTTTTATTTTATATAGCATTAATTTCATTGCCATATTTTAAATAGTTTTCTGTAGTCAGTCATAAAGTGGTATCAAATTATATTAAATTATGATTTCGTGGGTAAATTTATTGATTTCTTCAAACTTAAATACTAAAAATTAGTTCTTCACGCAATATTCACTTTTCACAAAAGACCCAGAGACAATTGAGTACAAAAAAGAAAATCAACTAATCAAAACATCTTAATTTCTGCAATCATCCGTAAAAAACGAATTTCGAAAAATCTACTCCCTTCTTCAGTTTTACAAGGATGAGGACAATCTGTACTTAAAAGACTCATTCCTTTACCACTTCTGGACATCACAAGACTGTTAAAATGAACATCAGTTTCTAATGTTATTTCACCAACATCTCATCAACGCTAATTTCTGAACCCTTAATTCTAACAGTATGTATACTCTCCTTTTATGTAATTTTTATTTTTTAATGTAATTCTCGTCAATTTTCTATGTGCAGATTGTTCTCAACTACGTAAAACTGAAGAGGGGAGTAAATCTCCCGAAATGCATTTTTTACGGGTGGTTGCAAAATAAAGATTTTTTTGATTAGGTAATCTTCGTTTTTGTACTCGACTGTCTCTATTCGTTTTTATACTCCACTGTCTGTGAATAAGTATCTTAAAAATTTCAGCTCAACCATTCAGATTGATGTCCGAATTGCGGATGACAGCATCGGTATGATGTCATTGTAACATAATGATGGGTGACGTAACTAAATCCCATTGTTGATTGGCATCACAATGATATCATAATGGTAATGTCGCGGTGATGCTTTGATGACATCATAGTAAAGTATACTGGTTAAATTAACATTAAAATTAAACAGACAAAGCTAATTGGTTTCAAATGCTATAATAAACGAATTATATGATAAAATGATTAGACCAAATGAAATACTTTTGCATGATTCATTATCAAATTATTCTGCTTAAAGGATATAAATTCATGAGTCCGACCCGACCAGTTGAACCAATTGTTCAATCCTTAGTTTGACTCTATCGTGGGTACTGACCATTCTGTGAGATCGCCATCAAAAAACAATGGATTCGGTTCTTCCTGCGCGATTTGGTGTTTAATTCACACTAACCTAGCCTAATTTTAAAATTTGCTTAAATTACTATAATCTAAAATATTTTTATTACAAATTATCCTAATCAGGAAGCCGACCTTATAACATCATAAGAGTTGTCACATAAACTATATTATGTACTATACTTGAAATTCCCTATCAATGCCGAGTACCCTGCTAATGGAAAAAGGACATATTCGGAAAATAAGTGATTTTAGCTCTTTCTGGAACTGCTTGTTATTCTACTTTCAAAAAACATATAAGATACACTTCATGTCTGTCTGTTATCAGTGTGAACGTTACTAATAACTTTTGAACTGCTGAAATTATTTCCATTAAATTTAGTAGTGATGTTCTGCCATTAAAGCCGCATTCTTTAATCTTACAGGAATATATTTAATTTTTGTCAATAGATGATGGTAAGTGTAAGCGGTATAGGGGTAACATATGGTTTATCTATCCTTAATATCTATTACAATAATGTCACAGGCACATTACTGTGATATCATCCGACGTAACAGTGGATGGCGTTACGAATATCAGTAATTTGTGAGTCACTATGACGTAACAATAGGTGACATCATAATGATGTCTCGTCACTGTAATGCTGACATCGTCGTGACATCTATGTTGGTTAAATCAGTGTTAAAATTGAACACGAAAAACCACCGGATTCCAAATGCTATAATAAATATAAAATAAGGGACACATTTGGAAAATAGGGATTTTAGTTCTTTCTGAAACTGCTTGTATATTTTTATCAAAATTTTTTATATTTTTGCCAATAGATGGCGATAAGTGTTAATAATGTAGAGGTAATCTGGAGTGATTGCTCAATGTTAGAAAAACGAGGACGTCGATTGATTGGCTCTGCTATGTTCAGGTTGACTATTTTCGCGAATGTACTGTACATTCAATTCTATACTGTAGTTAATTGACTTTGTTTCAACGGGATACGTCTGGCCACCAAAACAAAGTCAACTAACTATAGAATTGAATGTAGGCCTACACTCGCGAAAATAGCCAACCTAAACATAGTAGAATCAATCAATCGACGTCCTCGTTTTTTCTAACATCGAGTAGGCGTAGTAGGCGATTATTGCAGTTCCTCCAGCTTGGAGGTAACATATGACTTACCACATTAATTAATATTTAGTGCTATCTATCGTCAATAGCCATCTATTGTGAATATCTCTCACAATGTGGTCATAAACATACGATATGATGTCATCTTGATGTAACAATCATCGTGACAATCGTTATGATGTTACGATGACGTTATTTTATGCTAGATAAATTAGCGTTAAAATTGGACATAAAAATCCAACAGATTCCAATTGTTAAATAAATCACTCATCTGGAAAGTAAGCGATTTTAGTTTTTACTGAAACTGTTTGTTGTAAGTATCAATATAACAGTTGCTGAAAACCTGAAAATCCTTTTGACAGACAGAAACTCAGAAATATGATCCAATATCGCCTGTTTTCAAGAAGCTTATGTTTGCTAGTATATCCCAACAGCGTATTTTTTCCAAATCAGATAATATATGCGCATGCTATGGTGTTGACACACGCACTTATAAACTAACAACAGATACATCTAATTCATTTGCTGTATACTTTATTTCATTTTGGGGTGAAAAAAGTCAAAATTTATACTTTATTGATTATTAAAAGAGTTTTAGATATACAGTATAGAGTTTAAAATGAAATAATAACCTAATTTCAAAATTTTAATTTTAAAATATGACATGTAAATCAGTAATAAGTTAGTTGGTTAAGTTAAGTAATCTTCTTTAACAATAACTTTTTACTAGCTATTTGAAATAAAAACAAAATTTTACCTTTTGAAGAGAACCGAGAGTGCTTTTCGACACTAATTTTTATAAACTATCATACCTCCCACACAATGTCAGTAGGACAAATTTCTTAAAACCTGTTTGTTAAGTATTCGAATTGAAAAATGCAAAAGTGAATTTACAGATAAATCGCCAGTTATATCGCTATAAACCTATCAATTCAAAATTTACTCGAATACTATATGTCAGTCGCTTAATTCGACTAAATAGGTTTAATTATAAAGTTGTAAATGCTTGGAGACTACTTATCTTCCAGCTTGATTGGATCTATCAGTTTCATATTTTTCTATTTAAGAAAATTTGCTGAAAAAAGTATTTATTATTTTGGTTTAAAATCAATACTTTCCAAACTGTGGGCGCTAGTTTATGGCCAGGGAGCGCGCAAGAATTAACAAAATCATTTTCGAGACAAACAAAAAATGAAATTCAAATTGATGTGGAAACAAAAAGAATCAGCAAAAGGGTTATAAATACAGTACATATATCCACGTACTCAGAAACTTTCTGCTGTAGCTGTTTTAAAGACAAAATATCGATTTGGTTTAGTGATTGAAAAAGAATTTCGATATCTTCAATGACACCCCGATTCGAGAGAATTTGTGCCGAAAACAAGCCCACGGACTGCTTATAAGTGCTAATAGGTAAATTTGTATGTAAGTAAATCCCATATAAAGCAGTGAAATATTAGAGCCAATAGTAAATGAAATGTCTCTTCCAACTAATAAAGCAGTGTTTTCCAAACTGTGGGGCATAAATCTATGTCAAGGGAGGCACGCAAGAATTAACAAAAGCATCATTTTTAAGGCAAACAAGCAAAAAGTAAATTCAAATTTGTCGAAAAAAATGAATCATCAAAAGGGTTATAAATACACATATCTGTGCTCAGAAATTATTTGCTGTAATTGTTTTAAAGTCAAAAATATCAATCTCGTTCAATAATTGAAAAAGAATTGTGAGTAGTGATATCTTCAATGATATCCTGATTTCAGACACTTTGTGCTAAAAAAAAACAAGCCCACTCATCACATTAAATATTATGTTGTATACAACATAATATTAAATATTATGTTGTATTATTAAACAAGTATTCTATTTTTTGGTTTTTTTGTGAAATTTAATTGTATTAAAAATTATTACACCATAATAAATATACAGGGTGGGCCAAGATAAACTGAACCCAATCAAGTAATCTTCTCCTGTGTTGAATTTGGTTTATCTTTGTGTACTCTGTATATTTTTTATTTATAAGAACTTTATTTATACAAAATATGGTATATTATTTGGTAGTATTAAATTGTAACTGGAAAGTATTTATAAAATTAGACTGTTATGAAAATGAGGGTGTGCCAATTTTTTATGAAAAAAGGGGACACAGACACAGTTTGGAAACCACTTGAAAAAAGTATTTAGTTTGTCATGTGTGTTTGGAAAGTATCACAGTGGGTGATCAGTTAACGAACTGTTTGGATAATGAACACTTCACAGAATAAACTATGGGACCCGCTGACTGATGGAATGACAGGCGTAGTATTAAATTGTAAGTAGAAAGTATTTATAAAATTAGACTGTTATAAAAATGAGGGGGCGTAACCAAGTTTTTACGATAAAAGGGGAAGCAAACGCAGAAAGTTTGGAACCTCTGTGGAATGTGCCCACCGTTCGACCCCCCGGGTCGACTAAAGGAGTCAACTCGAACCATTCGGTGGTTGACGCGTCCGTCACTGGGGTCCCTATACCGAACCGGGACTGCGGGCGGTGCCAAATCCGTCACTAGGGTCTCACACGGATCTCGCAGCGGGTAGGCCCGCCTCGCACCATACTCTTATCAGAGGAAAAAAGCCACAGCTAAAACATCCATATTAATCGGCGGGAAGAAGAAGAAAGTTTGGTTTAAGTTATATAAGGCGGAGTGGAGTAAGTGCGGAATGGTTTTTACAAAATTGGACTTTAAATGCAAGTATTTTAACCTGTCGTATAAATATTTAACAATGTCGGTACCAATCGCATTGCGCGGCTATTACCATGGCTGGCCGGATGGCTGCATGGTAAAGCTGTGGCTTACCATCCTGGAGGATCCAGGTCCCCTTCTCCAATTTTTCAGAAGGGGTCCGGGCCCGGCCCATTGAATCTCATCCTTTAACCATCCAGTTGATCCCATCATGGGTGTTAGCCAGCCTGTGACGAGTTCTATAAGTGGCCGTCGCCAGATAAAAATATCTCACGAGGATATGGCGGCTTAACTAACCTAAGGGGAATGACAGGCTTAGGCCTTGCATGTTTGTGGACTTACAGGTAAGGATGGGAGAACAGTTTTTCAATTAAAAACCGAATTCAGTTAATCCGAACAGTTCGTTTCAATTAAAATAAACTTGGATACAACTTAAAACAAATCAAAGGTTTACTTAAAGAAGTTAAGAAAGAGATTTTACAATATTTTGGTCTTGGAATGCACCTCATTTAATTCATCCTTGTAAATTTTAATTTTGCTACAAAACTGTATAAAATGTCAGCTACTCCGCACTTAACCCGAAACGGGACAAGAACGTATGTACAAGTTAAAAACGCTTTGAAGGTTAGTTACACACGCTACTTAGCCAGAGCAGAATTAGGAATAAAACTGCTATAAAATGCTTTTTGCCATTGGCTTGTTTAGAATCATTGGAATCGCATAAATCCCCTAGAAGAATGAAGATTAAGATTTCTTATTTGATATAATTTTGTAGGTTACTTTTTTTAGGTCTGGGAACCTAAAAAAATTTTGGATCTAAAAATTAAAAATTTTTCTCATAAAATTACTTTCTTCTTCACTTTATTCCATTTTGGCTTATGAAAAGTTTCATAGGAATGCTCAACTTTTGTAAAGCAGGGGAACCTGTATTTTTTTCTGTATAAATTTGACAGTATTTTGTTGTTTATGCTATATTTAGTTGAAGAGGTGTTTTAAATAAATGAATCATTTTGTGTGTATGTGTTTTAGTAAAATAATTACTATTATAAAATCCATAATTAATAAATTTTTAACATATAGAATTAAAAAAAATCAATACCATCAAAAAATTGAATTTATTTTTACAAATAATTTTAACAGAATGAAATTATTTGATATTTACATAAATCTAAGATAATATTTGATGAAAATTTTATAAATTTTAAGTAATAAATAAAATCATAATATTCATATTTATTACTATACTAGAATTAAATTCAAAATTGAATGGCAAGAAATAGGTTAAATAAATAATCATCATAAATTATATTTATAATAATGCTTTTGGATTGCTTTTAACATCAGTAAAAATACTTATTTTCTGATGTCCAAGAACCAATTGAAAATTTTTTGTTTGAATTAAATGGGAATTGATGGAAATTTTCGCCTAACAATTTTCAGGTCCCCATTATCTTTTTAAATTGATGGAAATCTATAATATTCCTCCTGTGTGCTAGTAATATTAGAGACTTTTTCATAAACATGATTCTTAATGTTGATACAATCTGCAACTTGTCACTAACAAGTTGATTATATGAATTATTTATTTTTTTGCAAAAAATACAAAATTGTAGAAAATGCTATCTGCTAAACACTAATGAACAAAGAAATGAGCTCTATAATTGTAAATTTTTTTAATTAAATGTCTCATAAAAAGTATTTTTGATCCACAAACTGTTTTCAGTTTGTTCTCAAAGAATCTCTTATTCAGAATTTTGGAATGTAAATTCAAATAAGCATGACCAATATATTCTTAAACTATTAACTTATTAATGAATTGTATATGAAATAGAATAACAATAAAATGTGTGCAAAATCTACAAAAATATAATAATAAAAATAGTGTATAAAAAGTTAAATTATTTCTGTATAAAAAAGTAAGAGCAAAAATGAATTCTCTTTTTGTGTATCAAATAGATATGAATAGCAAAACTGTCCAACTGTTATAATTATTATAATGCAGATCAATTCACACAGAAAAGTAGACTTCTAATTTCAAAAACTAATATCAAAAGTTAATTTTTTTCAAATATATTCGAGATGATGCATTTTCTCTGAAATTTTTTTATTGATTATATTTTTTATCTTCAGTTTTGAGCACTTCTAATCTTTGCTTCTAGTATGTTTGGATGATTCTCATTGCCGATATATTGCCTCAGAAGAGAATATTAAAGTAAATGAAATGCTTACATGCAAATTTACCTGTTAGCACTTATAAGCAGTCTGTGTCATAACAAGTTACTAAAAATGTTTTTTATTTAACTAGAGGAGCACTTTCGGCTTAATCTGCCATTATCAACTCTTACATAATGTTTTTAGAACATTGATTCTGGAATCAAAGCGCACAATTTCTGTACTTATATGTACTTATGTACTTGTATTTATATATTTTAAATTTAAACTAAAAAAGTACAGAAATTGTACGCTTTGATTCCCGAATCAATGTTTAAAATAAACTTGGATACAACTTAAAACAAATCAAAGGTTTACTTAAAGAAGTTAAGAAAGAGATTTTACAATATTTTGGTCTTGGAATGCACCTATACCAGGATGAGGTCAATAGGCTTGGGATCTCTACCACGACAATGCTATTAATCACTTCCAAAAAATCCTGAAAAGAGAGAAGCAATCGAAATTGGACAGATTCTTTAATGGAAAATAAACATAATAGATTAAAATGCAAGACTACGTATTTATATATTATAGTTATTACATATAAATAAATGTATTTTAAGGAAATATATAATTTTTTTTTGGATCTCCAGAACGAATTAATCAAATTTCCATAAAAAACCTATGATAAATCGAAGATCGGATAACGCAAGACTACGTATTTATATATTATAGTTATTACATATAAATAAATGTATTTTAAGGAAATGTATAATTTTTTTTTTTTGATCTCCAGAACAAATTAATCAAATTTCCATAAAAAACCTATGGTAAATCGAAGATCGGATAACAAACATTATCTTAGAACAGATTATGTTTATTAACCAATCACCCACTGTATCTGTGTTTTGGAATTAAGAAATAACTGGTAGAGATTTCTGAAACAAACTTTATTTAACTTCTACATATATGAGACTATTTTTCAACAGGCACCTCAAATATTTAGGCATTTGTCATATCATGGTACCAGCTTTTATATGCTCTCTATACTCCTGTGCTGCCAGTTCATTCAGGAATGTGATAACTGCTTCCTTCAAAGAAATAACTGGTAGAGATTTCTGAAACAAACTTTATTTAACTTCTACATATATGAGACAGGCACCTCAAATATTTAGGCAACAGGCACCTCAAATATTTAGGCATTTGTCATATCATGGTACCAGCTTTTATATGCTCTCTATACTCCTCTGTTGCCAGTTCATTCAGGAATGTGATAACTGCTATCCTGCATACTGTAGGAAATCTAAATTTTCACTTGTTATGAGTGTCAGGAATTCATCTCCTCTTCTGTAGGTACCAATCCAAAAAATTCAATGCAGCACTCATCCAGTTTTTGTATTGTTCAGTATCTGTGGTTGAACGATGACAATTTCATATACTATTGTTCAAGAAATGTGAAATTCTACATAGATGTGATAATGTGTGAAATGCTGATCTTGTTTAATGAAGTCATTCACATAATATAACAAATCATCCATAATGACAGATGACTCTACATAGATGTGATAATGTGTGAAATGCTGATCTTGTTTAATGAAGTCATTCACATAATGTAACAAATCATCCATAATGACAAATGGATGAGTAGTTTGTTCTTCATGGATGTTTTCTCCGCCCCTACTAAACTTTCAAACCGTTGCCACACTGTTGGTTCATTCATAACATCATAAACTTCCTAGATTTGATGATGAATCTCTCATAGCTGCACACTTTGTGCATTAAGAAATCAAGTTACAGTTCTAAAATTGATGCCTCATAATTTTATGTAATTATAGCGAATATATTTTTTAAAACTTACAATATATATTTAAATTCATAACTATTATTAGATAATAGTTATGAATTTAGTTAAAGCTGAAATATTACTGTAATTAACATATTAAAATTTATCTGAAATTTTTCCATAAATTATTGATTTTTGTAGGCGAAGATGCAGATTTTTGTAAAAACATTAACAGGCAAGACCATCACTTTAGAGGTCGAACCTTCAGATACAATAGAAAATGTGAAAGCAAAAATACAAGATAAAGAAGGTATAATTTTTATTTATTAACTATAGTTTAATTTTTATAAAATATAGTTATGAAAGGATTTAATATATATTTACTCAAACTATTTTGTTATTTCCTGAAGAGGTATACAAGAGGGAAAACTAATTGAAAAGATTTCAAAAATTCAATATAAATTTTGTTCTTATTTTAAAATCTATCAATATTTTAACTATAACTAGATTATAGATATCTTTATAATTGCTTTTGTATTTTCTTATTATTTCTATATTTTCTCTACTTTCAAAGTTTTTAAAGAAAATAAGCAACTTTTTCTTTAATTGTAGAAAGATATCTTTTTTTCATTTTATCTTTTAAAATAAAATTATAACACTATATTAAAGTAAATTTTTATTATTTTGTTTAAGCCAATAATTAATATTTCCGTTGGAAAAAATTTAAATAATAGCATAAACTTAATTAAAAATAATTTACAGTACACTCAAATATGATCATTTCCCAATTAATAATATGTATTTTAAATAATTTCCAGATTTTTTTTACACTATTATAGTAGTACAATGTAGAAAAGAACCTGCTAGAGGGCGCTTCAACATTGCAGGTACTCTCCTATAATAGATTCTCCTATACAGGAGTGTCCGAAGGGACTCTCCTCGATTTTCGATTATTATATGTGTTTATACTGTATATACTACTAGTTTCATCTTGGACATGTCAGCCCAAAATTCTGAAATTTGTACAGCCATCTCAGGCAGACCTTTACGAAGTCAATCACGTGAAATTGTTGCACAATATTTAAAACATGTAACTCAAATGCCCCTAAACTTCATAAATAGCGCTAAATGGTATCTCCCAATGCGTCAGTTCGTTTCTGCTCAGGTTCTTTTCTAAGTTGTACTATTATAAAACACTCAAAAGAACAAATAAGCAACTTCTTGTCGAACATTTTAAGAGTGCTTGTTTATTTTTTGAATTAAAATTTAAATTGTTACAATATAAACAAAAATATATTATATGCCCCTAAACTTCATAAATAGCGCTAAATGGTATCTCCCAATGCGTCAGTTCGTTTCTGCTCAGGTTCTTTTCTAAGTTGTACTATTATAAAACACTCAAAAGAACAAATAAGCAACTTCTTGTCATGAACATTTTAAGAGTGCTTGTTTATTTTTTGAATTAAAATTTAAATTTTTACAATATAAACAAAAATATATTATAAAATGATACTAAATATAAAGAAAATTCTTACTGTGTTGTGTAAGGTGCATAAATACTTTGATTTCATAACATATAAATCATTTTCAGATATAAGATTGTTGAGATTAAACTCACATGCAGTAAGTTGAAATAAAAAGAGTGGAAATGGATTGAAATTGATGTGTACTTATACCTATGTTGACCATATGTTCGTTATTTCACTTCTCTGACCTTTAGTTTTTTTATTTCAAAAATGGCCATTTTGTTGTTTATTTTGTGAATTAAAATAGTAAATTGAATACCAGTGCACAACAGATGGTGTACAGAAACATGACACTGTCAATTTCTGTGATAATGCCATATTTCTCTATTGTCAACCTGTGAAAAAATTGAAGAATGACGACAAAATATTGAATCCTGCCAACATAGATGGGTTAAAATTTTTAAATATTTCACAGACAAACACATATTGTTTAAAAACATTTAAAAAATTGTTGAGTTTTGCTTCTGTCCCTGGATCTAATTCCCCACTGAATGGGTATTTTCATTAGTAGATAATATGTGGATCTCTGAGAAAACCCAATTAAAAGTCGAAGAATTGGAAGCATTATTTATACCAAATGCAACTTCAACATAATATATATATAGAGTTTTATGAATTTTTAAAACACAAACCTGATTTATTAAAAAGGTTCATTCTTGAGAAAAATAACTTTTTTTAAAGTAATAATATGATTATTTAAAACATTGTGTTGTTCATTATATCGTTATGAATTTTTAAAACACAAACCTGATTTATTAAAAAGGTTCATTCTTGAGAAAAATAACAACTTTTTTTAAAGTAATATGATTATTTAAAACATTGTGTTGTTCATTATATCGTGTTGTTTATTGTTGATTATTATTTTATAATAAATGTTATAAGGCTTTTCAGTTTTAGTGAAACAAATAAATGCAACCTGCTTTTTTTTTTATGAAACAATTTCTTATTTGTCCTTTTTTTCCAAAAAAATGTATCAGTGTAACTATACCTTATAGGAAATAGTGATGAGATGTTATAAAAGCAGCATAAGAAGCTGTTAGATTTATTACAGCAGGGCTGGCAGGCTAGATAGAAATCAGTGAGTAGTAATATAATAACCAAGTGGAAAAGGAAGTAAAAAAAAAAAGAGTTCAGTGGTTAGGTAGGAATGTTTTGTTTTCTTGCAAAAGACATTAAATATAAATGGTATACAGAATGTTATTAGATCAATGATGCAGTTAATGAAATATATAGAAAAAATTCTGATGGTAAACAAGAATCTTTGATTATTATCTGCTCAAAACTCAAGATATAATCACAAGCTGTTAAGCAGAAGAAAAGTTTATTTTACAGAATGCATTAATAGACACAAAACAGAAGTATTTTCGGCTATCTTGTGACTTATCAGATTACCTTCCACAAACAGAATGTCATAGATTTAAATTCTAAGAATATAAAAATTCAGAAATTTTAGACTTTCATAATGTAAGAAGTCTTTTACAGTGGTACTTCGGTATATGTCCTTAATCTGTTCCAGATCCTTGGACGATACCAAACAGGACGTATACCAAACAAATTTTTCCTATAAGAAATAAAGGGAAAATGATTAATCCATTCCATCCCCTTTGCAATGTTAGCCAATTTAATAACGTCTTTGTTTTTCACAATCGTAGATACTGTCATTCTCGGCATACAGTATGCAGCAGCCAATCCCCATGTACTCATGCCACAATGCCTCAACAATCTTTTTTTTTTCATCTCCATGGTCTAACCATTTTCTTCATTGCTTAGCTCTTCTCATTGACTTTCTTAGAACTTAGAGTTAATGAATTTGTTAAAAATTTGTAAAAAAAAAAATCGCATGAAAATTCAGAGTTATAGTATGGAGTTGTTCACTGAATGATAGCAACTGGCATACTGAAGCTCTTGCACAGTTGTAGAATTGTCTTGAGATAGGTAAACAAGATTAACACATGTTATTGTGACTCATTTTGACTCACAAGTTCTAGCATGCGAGTCGGTCATATTCCAAACAAATGTTTTTACCAAGCAAAATTTTTCGTATCCAAACAGGATGTATACCAATTTGGACTTATTCCAAAGTGGACATATACTGAGGTACCACTGTATTTGCAAAATAATTTTCTCACAAGTAAATATATATAGTGCCTCCTTTTGTTTTCCTCTGATAGGTACAATCTGCACCTATCAAAGAGGAAAACAAAAAGAATCTGTATCTATTGGGAACCAGTTACTTTTTAATATCATCTCTCCATCATTTGTATTGTGTGTCAGGATGTCTTTTCCCTTGCCTTGGTTGCTACTCTAACTTTTTGTCCATTGGTTATCAATGCAAGTGGTTTGTGTGTGGCTTGCTCAATACCACTTACTCCTAACTGCTGACAATATGTCTTCTATTTTAGTTTCTTTTATCCATGCATTGGTATTGAAGTCCTCCTTGCCAAATCCTAGCATGTAGGTTTCCATGTTTCTTTGAGTTGTTGCTAATTTCTGTTCTATTTTCTCTATAAGGGTCCATGTATCATAATCATACATCATTACTGATAGTATGCACATGTTGAATTTCCTTCTGAGTCATATTGGTACCCTGTGAGGAAGTTAACTTTCACCTATCCTATTTTTATTTTATTATGCACTCTATTATTTAATTATCGTTTACCTGTCCTAGTTTTATTTTATTATGCACTCTATTATTTATCGTTATTTTTTATATGCTAACGTATTATATTTTAGTTTAAAAGTTAACTTACTTCCACATTCTCCATTATTTTATTATGCACTCTATTATTTATTTATCGTTATTTTCCTATGTTTTTATTTTATTATGCACTCTATTATTTATCATTATTTTCCTATTATTTTAACGTATTATATTTTAGTTTAAAAGTTAACTTACTTCCCATGTTCTCCTTATATTTTAGTTTAAAAGTTACTTAACTTCCCACGTTCTCCGTCTCCGTCCTACTTTATTATGCACTCTATTATTTATTTATCGTTATTTTCCTATATATACGCATTATATTTTAGTTTAAAAGTTAACTTACTTCCCACGTTCTCCGCCTTCGTATTATATTTTAGTTTAAAAGTTAACTTACTTGCACCTTCTCCGTCCTATATTATATTTTAGTTTAAAAGTTAACTTACTTCCACCTTCTCCATCGTGGTTGGCAATCACGTGATACGGGATCGGAACCCGTCTCTGGAAGAGCTATCTCGGTTAATGGTGTCATCTTATCTACATAATATTCCACTGAAACTGATATGTGAAAATAAGAATGATCCATATCGGTGTTTTGTTCGATATATAATTGAATTGTAAAGATAATGACATGAATGAAATACTCTGTAAACTAATAACTTTGAACTTGTTACATATAAGTATGTAAATGAGTGAGTGCGGGAGTGTTCGTCACTCAAATATAAAAGCATGACGCAATCGACAAGTTTTTTGAGGTGCTGAAATTCCAGACGTAGAATTGGTAATAGTGACAATTGAGTTTCTTGTAAGGATCGACTATAGTTGGAAGTTTGTATCGGAGGTGGAGGTAGTAGAATTTAGTAGTATTTAAGGTTCTTTTCTTTGTGAATAATTGACTGTTGAGATTTTGAATTGGATTAAACAAGTTTTGTTGATTATGAATAATTGATTGTTGAGATTTTGAATTGGATTAAACAAGTTTTGTTGATTAATTACTTGTTGCTTTATTATAGTTTCAATAAAGCATTTATTAACACTTTTGTAAGTGTTTTGAGTCTAATAAATTTTATATTTTTCATCATCTAACTTGTTTTGAGAATTTTTTCAATTTATTAGTGTAAGTTCTAATATCATTTGAGTCTAATAAATTTTATATTTTTCATCATCTAACTTGTTTTGAGAATTTTTTCAATTAGTGTAAGTTCTAACATCATTTTTTTTTGTTCTAGTCTAATACTTAATCGGCACTTCTAGTTTAAGTTCCGATTTCCGGTTTTGTTTCATCAGTTAGACGTTACATTGTGTGAGATTGTTTAGTAGTTAATTAGATTTAAGTTAGAACTTAGTTAAAGACCTGAGCTCAGGCCGAACTCTGGATTGCAGAGTCACTAGAACCGTTAGGTTTAGTTGTAAGTAGCATTAATTGACAGTCGTTCAAATCCGCGGCTTTGCAACCCTATTGTCCCTTATAAAGTTACTGTATCAGTTGTATGCACATCATTCCAACTGCATCCTATATTGAATTTCATCTGTTCTCCTTGTATTATGATTACTTGTCCTAAGTACTTTTATTCTTCCATCCTTTCAATTGTCCAGCCTTTCATTGTCATTGATTCTGGGTTTACTTCTGTGATTATTTTTGTCTTCTCAGTTTCATTTGAAGTCCTATTATTTCACTTTATATCTTCAGCTCACTTAGCATTTCTGTAATTCTCATTTGATGTTTGAGCAAACAGTATTATGTTATCTGCAAATATCATTTGGTTGAGATTCTCTTCATTGATATTTATTCCTTAGTGTTCCCATCTATTTGTCAGAATATTTCTTCTAGGCTGGCTGTAACAGTTTTGGTCAGATGCTGTCTCCTTGATGAACTCCTCATTGGATTTTTATTTTCCCTACTGTTTTTGTGCAATCATATTATAGCTGTTGCTTTTCATAGATGATACACAATAATTCTATATTCTGGTAGTTTTTTTCCTTAATACTTAATTCCATTAATATTGCCTCAAGTCAAATGAATTCTTATAGTCTATAAATGCCATACAACTTGATTGTTTTCCATAATGTATATTTCAAATGAATTACATATGCAGCTTCAAATAAAATATTGTTTACATAAAACACCAAACAAGATAATACCTGCAAAAAATAAGGTGGAAACCCAAGTTCAATATTTGCAGCTAAAAATAAAAGTATTGCCAACATATTTACTCTATAGTTTGTCTTCATAGCATATGGGTATTAATCCTTAGAAAGGATATCAGATTGCTGTTTGTTTAATATCACCACCTAATTTTCTTCTCCTTACAATTTCAACAGAATCATTTATTCTTTTTTCATAGTTTTATTTACACATCATTCCATTCTATCATCACATTACTTTCTTAGTCAGAGTTGCTATCATCTTACTTGTATCTTTTCTCTGCTCTTGTAATCTAACATTCAAGTTCTCTCTGTCACTCCTATGTAATATTCATATCTATCCTTGTCATAATTTAACATGGACATGGGTATTTAACATAGGAAACTGTTAAACACCTATCATATGGTCCTTATCATATTTACATTTATCATTTGTAATTGAATTAAACATAATTGAGCCTCTTTTACTTAATTACTTTTTTAGCAGCTGTTGACTCATTCATATGATATGGCATCTTAATATATATTTCCTCTTCCTGTTGTATCTTATTGCAGATCATTTGTTTTGTGTTTATTAGTTGAAAATATCCATTTCTGATGGTGTTCCTAAATTTTTCTAGCTGTAGAAATATTTTTTAAATTATGCTTTTGTAAAAAGCAATTTTGAATGGATTCTATTATTAGAATTCAAATTTTTATCATCCCATCTTATTAATATTGAAATAATGTTGTTCTGGTTTTAGACTAAGATAAATTTTATTTTTTGGGATTTAAATAAAAATTGAGTTTTTCTTATGCTAAGCATATAAAATACATAAAACTGAAAAAATATTGCAGATAATATGAAAAAAGCTGGTTGTCTGTTAAAAATAATGTGTAAATTATTCATTTTTTGTTTCATTTTCACTACTATTTAATCAAAAAACAAAATCCAAATATAAATACTTGCTGGCCATTTATATGGGTATGATACATTTATAGCTGTACTGTAATCACTTATTTCTTGGGACATTGCAGCCACACATATGGTATTGGATAAATTGCTACAATAAACTATTAGAGCAATATAAAAAATATTACAGGTATTTATGTATGAGATGAGACAATTTTTATATAAATTAGATAATTTATAAGATATATGTTGGATCTGTGTATATTATAGAAATCTCCAGAAAAAAATACAGACTGAAGATAGCCTTTTTTATAAATTAGAAAATTTAACAAGAATATCTTAGATTATGATCATCTCATGGAGTAAGACATTTTGGGTTGGTAGTAAAATGCCTTCATTTAAATCCTTCAGAGTTATGTTTGAATTCAGGATGGCATTACAAAAATTGTTAGCAATGATATTGAATATTATAATGATAGGTGGCATCATGAGTTTGTCACCATGATGATGATATATATGATATGCTGGTTAAATAAACATTAAGATTGGATTCAAAAAGCCAATGGATTCTAAATGCTATAATAAATGAATAATATGGTAAAATGATATTTCTGCATGATTTGCTGTCAACCTGATATTCAAGAAGCTTATAATTGAACAACAGTTTTGATGTATGACCTCATGATGGCACAGTGGTATTGCATCCTCATGTTGATGTCATTGTGACAAAATATACTGTCTAAATCAACATTTAAATTGAAAGTAAAAGCAAATGAATTCCAAATGCTATAATCAACAAATATTTATAATGGGCTGTAAAAAATAGTGCTTATCAAAAGTATCCAATGTGATTCAGTGGCTTAATTTAACCTAACTTATAAAATCTTCCAATTTAAATTTTATATATTACTAGCCAGGGTGCCAATAGTTATCAAAAGTATCCAATGTGATTCAGTGGCTTAATTTAACCTAACTTATAAAATCTTCTAATTTAAATTTTATATATTACTAGCCAGGGTGCCAATATAACATTGGTATAAAAGTTGGCATGTACTGTATTAATATATCTGAAATTTCTGAAGAAATGCCGGATAGTCTGACTAGTTTAAGATAAAATTGAAGGGGAAGTTGTAGAAATGCAGATTAAGCTAGCATGTATTGGAAGATGATGGGAAATTGAAAACATGCAAGAATAATTATTAAAATTCATGGTATATAATAAAATAAGTAATTATTGTAATAAAATGTAGTAAAATTGGAAGAAATATTTAAGGGGAAGAGAAGAGACTGAGAGCAAAATATGTTGCTGGATAAAAGGAAAAATATATCTAATTGAAATTAATTAGGGGAATAATATCAACATTAAGATGACATCACCTTAGTTCAAATTAAAAAATTAACTAATTATTAACTCAACAGATGGTGACACCATAGCCTTGATTTGAAAATTAATCATTAAAATCAAAAAGTTTAATTCAGAATTATTACATCTAGGGATTAATTTTGCAGGGGAAAAATTTGGTGTAACTAGAAGAAAACTGAACAGCGTAGGAAAGATAAATTTTTGTATCCAGAAGATCAGAGAAGTTCAAATATAGGAAATTGTTGAAATAAAATAGTTGAAAATGGTAGATGAGTACACTGTTTCTAATTGCTTCTCTGATATAAATTGTTATTTTGGTAATATTGGGTGTGATTATTTTGACATCGATCCAAATGGGAAGTAATTATTTGTCCATGAATTCTTCACCTAAGATGAATTATATTCTTTTTGGATCTCAGTGCATTCTATGCTATAAAAGTTTAAAACCTCATAGTTGTTATTGATGCTAAGGGTGGATTTATTAAATAGTGAATAATTGTATCTTTTAGGTTATAAATAGACAATAAAGTAGCTAAACTGGATTTTTATCTTTTATTTTTCTTCCTAAATATCTTAAAAATGATATAATTTCGCAATATTGAGTTTTAGATTAAATACATAAAAGATTTTGTAAAACAAAGCTAATATATTTATATAAATTTTGTTGAGTATAATAATTCGGCCACCCACTGTATAGTAAACCGTTTTTGAAGGGGATTAAACCTTTCTATTTAGAATCTTTATCATTAACTAGTAATCTGCATAAAGAAATAAGGAAGAAAATGGAGATTTTGACTAAGTTTTGAAGCAAGATTAGAATTTTTTTGTGAAATCAAAGAAAATTAGGAAAATTAAGAATTGAAGAGAGAAATTTCAATATCTTTATTGAGTCATTGAATTCAAAGAATGCAACTTTAAGGTGCTGAAATTTAGAAACGGAATTATCTACAACATTCATGATAAATTTGATATGTTTGAATTTAATCTAGACGTTGAGAACAGTCTGTGTAGCTGTTTAAGGAGAAGTAATTTATTATCATGATAGGATATGGAGGGAATAACATTCGGATGGCTTGGAAGTTTATGAAAGATGAAGAAATAATAAATGGATTGTGTATGTTAAGTATATACAGACAAGGAAAGTGGTGGCGTCTACTTGAGTTCAAGTATGAAATTAATGCAATTGGAGGAAATTTGAAGATCTGCAGCTAGTCATCAGAATACAGTCAAATAATAAGGCACTCATCTACATAATTAGTATAGAAGTGAGCATGAAAATGTTAATGGTGAATTGAAAAATATACTTCAAGTTTTGCATAACAGTTTCATCTAGAAAAAAAGACAAAGAATGGTCAATGAGAAATTTATCCTGTTGTTTTTATACAGGGTATCCCACTCATAAGGGGCCCCAGGAAAAGTGTTATAAAAATCATAATAAAAGAGGATATGAAACCAAATTTGTACATGACATACCTTTATAGTTGAGAAATGAAGGTACATTAACAAGAGGTGCTGGAAGTGACTCCCCCACCTGTATACACAGTTCAACACGGCGCTGCATGTTTGTGAATGTTGCTGCCAGAGTATTGGGTGTGACAGCGGATGTTCTCACGTAACTCGTCGACGTGGCAGCATTGTAAATCTGTGAAATGTGGCAACAATGAGGTTCTAGCATGGCTTACTGTTCATGATGTTCCGTGCGACTTGCTTCTTCTGGTGCTGTTTGATTCTGATGATGTATTGATATTCTGTGGAAGAGCGTGTTTTTCTTGTGAAACAGTATTGGATAAGTGGTTCCTTTAAGACTTGTCAGCGACTGTTTTTAGAACGTTTCGGTGGTTGACAAAATCATTAACACTGCATTCAAGGCTTGGTGATAAAGCTGAAGACAAAGGGAACATTGTTAGATCTGCATGGCGGGGGATGCCCACAGTTATCAGAAGAAAGTGTGGGTGAGGTAAAGATATGATTGTTGGTGTCGCCCACAAAGTATCTTCTCTGTTTATTGCAGGAATCTGGACTATTGCATAGCACGTGTCACAGAGCTGCTAAGAAAGCAGGTCTGTATCGCTACAAGTTTATAATTGTTCATAAACTAATACTAACTGACCGTGATAAACGCCTAACATACTGCCATTGGTTCAGCAATTTATCGCTGAAAGGCCAGGAATATTGCAGTAAACGTGGTACAGTGATAAAGTATGGTTCCACTTGTCAGGATATGTGAACTCACAATACACACGTTTATGGAGTAGTGATAACCAGCATGCAGTCGTTGAGGAACCCCTTCATTCACAGAAGGTGGGCATGTTCTGTGCATTATCACAGCGACGCATCATCGGGCCATTTTTTTTTGACACTACTGTCACTAGTGAAGTATACCAGGTATTGTTTCATGAATTTGTGAACCAGTTGGATGATGAGGAACTGACACTTGGCTGGTACCAGCAAGATGGGGCAACATGTCACACGTCTAAAGCGAGTATGGCTGCAGTGGAATCATTTTTCCCTGACAGAGTGATTTCCAAAGGATTATGGCCCCCAAAGTCACCTGACTTTTTCTGTGAGGGTCACCTTAAAGGTAATGTGTATAAGAACAAACCACGCACCATCGACGAGTTACGTGAGAACATCCGCCGTGAAATCCAGGCAGTCATGCCCAATACTCTGGCAGCAACATTCACGAACATTCAGTGTAGTGTTGAACTGTGTATATAGGTGGCTATGAAATCCAGGCAGTCATGCCCAATACTCTGGCAGCAACATTCACGAACATGCAGTGTAGTGTTGAACTGTGTATATAGAGTGGGGGAGGTCACTTCCAGCACCTCTTATAATGTACCTTCATTTCTCAACCATAAACGTATGTCATGTACAAATTTGGTTTCATACCCTCTTTTATTAAGATTTTTACAACATTTTTCCTGGGGCCCCTCATGAGTGGGACACCCTGTATTATATTGTTAAATTGAAAATAATTATTTGTTATAATTAAGAATGGAGCATTAGTAAGAGTACAGAATATTTGAGAATAATGCTTTTAAGCTGTAGAAATAGAAAAATATAACAGGATATTTCTCATAATTTCATGAAAATATTGAAGGTAATAGTAAGAAATTATTAATTTTTTAAAATTCACAGAATAGCAAACTATTTGAAAAATTTTGTGTAGAAATTAAATTATTTGCATTTACTTTATTATACAGGAAAATCATAATGTTAATTTGTCGTTTGAGTTAAAAATCAAATGCTGGCTTTAATTATTGTGTGAATGTTTTTTTATTATTTGCAAACCGTTTTCTAATTTATATATTATATTTCATACTTTAAAATACAGTATAATTGTTTTATACAATAATTGTAGGGCTAATTAATTTTTCATATTTAAATATTTTCATGTATATTTGATTAAATGAACAATTTTGGTCCCAGTTAGTTCAGACAATCAATGATTGTCTGAACTAACTGGGACCTCTATTAATGTATATTTAATTGACATTTTCTTCATTCTTAACAAACTAAATTTAAAACATCAAGGAAATAGCAATTATATGTCTTTGATTAACATTGCCTCAGTTAAATATCATTATGCTTTTATTTTGTGAGAAAAACTAAATTAAAAAGTTAAGTTTTTAGCAGAAACAACTATTCTATTTTCTAACATTTACTTGCATAAGAGAGAGAATGAGCTGGAAACTTGCACTGGTAATGTAGAAAATTGGATAATTATATTTTATATCAATACTAATTCAAGTATACAATATTGTTTCTATGAACATTGTTAAATTATATAACAATAAGACAATAAGTCAGATTTCCATAGAAATACTTAACTTTCCAACCGAACAGTTGGGTTCAAGTATGATCCCATCCTCATGGAAAATTTGAGGGATCCTGTCCCTGCTCATCCATTCCTTTTACTACAATAAGGTTGACCTCCACACTGTAGGAAATGTGATAAGGCCTGAAATGATTTCATTATTAGCAAATGATTGAGAATTAGGATTAAGAACTAATCATGGATATAACACCATTTATTAGCAATTAATTATATTTCCCATAAATCATAACTTAAAACCTCTCTGGAACATTTTCTAATTGAAATTTAAATTATGCTTTTCATTCGTTTCATTCCATTATTGAACAAGTATTTTTCTGAACATTGGAATGGGTACAAAATAGTTGGAGCCTTGTCCACATGAAAGGTAACATTTAGGAACACATCATTAATAGTGTTATTAAAGAAGTTCAAATTATTAATTTTAAATTTATTAATAATGAATTTTTTCAATGTTTAAAAATATTACTAAGGTATCCATAGATAATAATATGCTATTTCAAATATTTTTAATCCCCCTTTATCCTCCATTATTTTTTGTCACACTCAGCTTGACCTCTACTGTAGCATTTCAAATTTGAAGATCCTTGTTTGTTTTAAAAAAATTTTTTTTTTATTTTATATAAAAATAAAAAAATACATAAAATAATATAAATAAGAATTAAGTGAACTCCAGTCTATGAAGATAGTGTTCCTGAAAAATGCATGTTAATCACATTCTCATAAATCATGAAGTAAATTATCATTGATTTAAATGAAAAATTTTAATTTGTTCCTGAGCTTCAAAAATGCCAACTCATTTTGAAATATTCTGACATATTATCTATTTATATAAATAATGAAAAAATAACATCAATGATTAGTGTTAATTTTCATAATGCAATTAAAAAAGTAATCTTTCCTTAATAAATATGTCAGCAATGGCATAGAAATAAGCACACTGCATATTAAAGCTGTCTTTTACAAATCTAAATGATATGGGTTCAATTCTGGGTCCTATACTTCCATATTTCATTTTGTAGATCTGTTGGCCAATACAATCACAATTGGTTATTGTTTTTTGCAATAATCAGAAATAATCTCCATTAATCTGGTCATTCATTTGTTGTACAAGCTTGGATAGCTTGCACTACACCCTATAATAATATTTATTCATCAGTCGTTGGAAAGCAGCATAAAAATTAAAAGAAGAAAAATGCCCCCCAGTAAAAGTTGACACTAGTTATTTAATTCAATAAAATATTCTTTGCATGAAAATAATAATTTATAATTTATTCAGAATATTTCCAAAAACCATTGATATAATATGCTCTTCTCTCATTTCATGCTGCTTCTGTCATTCTACTTCTGTCTACCAGATGGTTGCTTAATAAAGCATTTGCTTACTGTTTTTCAGAATCTGGTTCAAATCCAGATCCCTCTGAGATTTGGACTTGATCCATTGATTCCTATCTTTCAATTTTCCAATTGACCCCATCATAGGTGTTGGCCAGCTTGTATTGGGCTGTAAAAATAATCAGTTAACATCTTTCAATATAACATTGGGATTCTCCAAAGACTTAATAATACTAAAATCAAATGAGCTTCCTTTAAATTTAATGTAATAAAAAACACTGAAGAGCAGTTGTCATTATTTATATACTTCATTGTGTGACAAAATAATTTAATCATTGAAAGAAATATGGCATATTTTTCATATTAGAAATATTCATTAAAATAATGTATATACGAAATGCCATAATTCTTTTATAAATTCATATTTTAATAAACAAAAAATTTCAATAATTTTATTTGTTGTACTCAAGATATTTATAAAGGGGTTAAGAATTCTATATTTTGTCCTAAAATTATTTCTACAATTTTTACATGCTTGTAACATTGATATGCTTGAATGTATATTTTGAAAAAATTGAAAAAATATTATAGGAAAATATCTTTTATTGCCATTGTATTGTAGTACAGATGTTTGTCTACTTTTAGTAGTGATATTTGATGATTTCATTATAGACTAAAAAAATTGAAAATGACCAACAATGGTAATAATTTCAGTAATAATAATAGACAATGAAAGAGTGGATCCTCTGAAATAATAATAATGTCTGGATTTTGAACCTAGATCTTGGATCTATCAAGGGAAGTAAATGATTGCTTTGCTATACAGTCTACTATAAATTTTTAATAAAACATGAAAATATTTCTAGCTAATATGCTGCCAAGTAGAAAATAACCAAATTTGGAATAACATAAAGAGCCATCTAAGATTGCATTATCATAAGTTGAATAATTGTAAATAAGATACTTATGCATAACATTTCATAAAGAGGTATAATAGCTAGTATATCATCAGTTTTGAACCTTTGTAGGTTCTTTTTTGTAAGAATATCTGAAGAATAAAATTTGATGGATTTTTAAGCACAAACAGCAATATGAAATTTTAAACGCAGTAGATCATAAATTCTAACTATGCATGTGTGCACACGCTACTATAAAAGTTTCAAATTTGGTAAATCTTAGATTTTACCAATAAATCTTAACATTTGCCATTAAGGGATAATAAAAGTGTGAATTACAAGCAATTCCTGATTTATGGATTTATGTAATACATGTGGATCATTCAGCAAAACCATATATAAGTCAAAACATATGTCAGAGCATATGTTATAAGAGTACTAGTGGGTCACAAAATCTTAACATTAAAAATAGTTATATTAAAGATTAAGCACATAACTCAAGCAATAAAGCTGTTGCTTCCATCTTGGAGAATCTGGATCCAATTCTGAGTTTGACGCATTATTTTTTTATGAGGGGGGCCATGTTCAAGACCAATCCTTAACTAAAATAAATCTATAGAAGTCGGTGATTACCTGTACAGTAAGACCCCGTTTAACACTGGGGATACGTTCCAAGGAAACAAAGGGAACAGCATTAAACAAGGTCATTTTAACATGTAAATAATGAGGATAGGTAAAATTGGACAGTGAATAAAAAATATATGCATAGCATTTTTTTATTTTTTTTGTAACATAATATTATTATTGTATTACACTAATTATAGACATTTTTGATTGTTAATATCGATTTGTATTCATAAATCATTCATGAAAAAATTCTTAAAATTAGAAAAAAAGTTTTAAATTGTATTCATAAATCATTCATGAAAAATTATTAAAATTAGAAAATAAAAACTTTTAAGAACAAAAAGCAATAATCTGATTGCAGTAAACTATAAAACAACTCAAAAAAAGTTAGTTTTAAGAACAAAAAGCAGTAATCAGATTGCAATAAGCTATAAACAATGAAAAATATTGATAAAGGAAAAAAACGTTCTAACTTCGAGGAACTATAGTTTAAAGTGGCAGCATTCAAGTTTAAACTAAAATGGGATAATTTTTATTTTTATTACTGTAAAATAATATTGATGACCGATTATAAATATAAACTCTGACCGCAGCAGATTTTCGTATGTACTGCACTGCACTGAATGATATCAAAAGCACTGTGACATGACATAGGAATATCAATGCAACAAATTCCCATGATTTCAGATTTATGTAAGAATAACGGTTTGAGAAACTATGCCAAAGTGAATCAATAAAAATATCAAATTAGAAAAACTGCGTTATGTTGAAACAGCGTTAAACGGAGCAGTGTTAAGTAGGGTCTTATTGTATCTAGTAAAATATTTAAATTTTGAGCTTTTATCAAGAGATATGTATTATCAAGATTTACCAAAGAAAGCTAATAAAAGTAATCATGAGTATTATTTTAGTTATTTTTATTTTTTGTTGTTTTGAAATTATTTTGAATTGCATGAATACTTTATAAAAATCCATATTACTTTTTATCTGTGAAATTAGTCAATGATTTTAATTTCATAAAAATAATTTTACTAACATAAATTAAAGAAACTAAAATATAATTAATTAGTGCTTAAAATAATTATTTAATTTGTTACAATAAATTGAATTTATTCAAAAAATATTATATTTGAATTTTGTTATAAATTACTTGTACATTCACTTTAATTATTTCAACATCATTGCATAACATAGAAGATTTACACAAGCATATTTTTGTTGAATACATTTTTAAATAATTACACTTTTTGAATTCTTGATCTCCATCAAAAGATAGTTTTTTATTCATTTCCCATACACTAACTTATTTTCCTACTTTGATGGTAATAAAATTTGCTTTGTACAATATAAATTTATTTCTGGTGTACAATGATTTCAGTTCAGTTGCTTTGGTGCCAAATTCTCTTCCATGTTATGCACTTCTAAATGTCATAATAGTCAATCTAATATCAAATAGCTTAGAGTGAATGCACAAATAATTTATAACTATATTTATTAAAAGAATTTTTAGTTCAATTTATTGTAGCAAATTAAAGTTTAAGCAAGTTATATTTTTCTTTTTGATTTTTGTTGGTAAAGTTATTTTATTTAAAATGCTTGGTTAATTTCACAAACAGTTATATGAGCTTTTTATAAAGTATTCATTCAATAGAAAATATATTCAAAACAACAATAGAAAGAAAAAATGAAAATAGCTAATTAAAATGTTTGATTAATTAATAGGTATGATTATGTTTAACAATTCTCTTTTGAAAATTACAAATAACTATTGATAAAAGCCTATACTTACAAAATAAATTTATTCTGTTATAATAATAAATATAATGAATTTATAATATTAGATAGTTGAAATTCTAATAGGTTGATCCTAGGATGCATTTCTTTATTGGACAGTTTTCTCATTGATTAGACTGGTGATGGTGGAAGTTGTTTATTTCTTCTCAAAAATGACATGGACATGTTTCATTTTTCCCGTGATTGGAAGGCGAGAGAGTTTCGACTCAATCACAGGAGAAACGAAACATGTCAGTGTCATTTTTGAGAAGAAATAAACAACTTCCACCACCACCAGTCTAATCAATGAGAAAACTGTCCAATAAAGAAATGCATCCCTATTGTGTTAAAGTTAGGGAGTCAGAGTCTGATTTTTTAAAGGTGGAATTGGAGTCAGATCATTTGCCATCCGACTCTGCAACCCTCGTTAAATTGTTGCTTAATTATTTTTTAATGTTTATGGATTCTATAAGCTGGTTATTAAATTATTTTTGTTGCTGTTAAGATCCTATTGCATTTGATGAATAACGCTGTTTTGTATTTTCTTGAGAAGCATGCTTTTCTGAAATTATATATTGTAATAAATTGACAAAATAATTTTAGAAGATTTTTCTTGTTTAGTGTTGAAGTATAACGTTGATTACTGTACTCAATTCCATTTTTTTTAATTATTGAAAATTTTTTTTATAAATGATATTATTCTAAGTAATAATAATTGCAGGAATACCTCCTGATCAGCAACGACTTATATTTGCTGGAAAACAATTGGAAGATGGACGGACATTGTCAGATTATAATATTCAGAAAGGTAACTTGTTTTTTCTTATAATTTATAATTATTAAAATATTTTGTAGTTTCAAAACTTAACTGTGAATTAAAAATGAATTATCTTTACAAAAGTACATAATTTATTTCTTTATATACACCTAGTCTTCTTTCATTTACATTTTCCCAAAGAAATGTGAAAATTTTTATTGATTATGTGGTTTGTAAAATAGCCATAAAATTTGAAAGTGTATTGCATTTGCAGAAAAATCAAAAAATATAAGATGAATTGAGCCATGATTGCAAGGAAAATTCTTATAGTATAACAACCCAACATAATTAGAATTTGAAGGAAGTGCTAAATAAAATGAATAGCAATGATTTCATATTGCTCTGTTCTTTTATAGCATCAAGACAATATCTTTCGTTAGTATGTAATTATACATGTGGTAGCATGCTTATGCATATTCTTGTTGATTCCTTTTCATTTTGCTTTTCTCTTTATTAAAAATTTTTTGTTGTAAGTGGCTGATATACACTGTTTTAGCAGCAGTTTTACATATATATGATTGCCAGTATGGTTAAATCCAGTAATGCATGGGATTGGCTCAAAATAACTGTCACCAGCTCACCATTGGCAACTAAGAAATTGCAGCTGGCGAGTTTGATGAGATAACCTTGAAAATGCTTGATTAATACTCCCACAATTTATTTTCATGATTTTTTTCTATATAGTCTGACTCTGACAAGAAAAACTCTGTAGTGCCTCTAATTCACAAAAAAGGAAGCCACTTTGAGAGGGCTAAACCAACCCACAGATTAGGTTTATATACCTAATCTGTGGGCTAAACAATTCGTTTTAGGTAAATGGTAATAGCTGATGGGTGAAAAATTAGTGAAAATAAAGGTTGTCTCATTTGGTGATTGACCAGTCATATAGCTCAACTAGTTCTGATGTCATCAGGAGACTTGGCAGAGACCTTGCAGACTTTCTTATTAAAACCATCGATATATATCATTGATTAAAACTCAAGCATATCATTGGAAAACTTTGGGCTATTCTATGCAGATAAAGAAAAGGTCCTAGATGTTAACTAGACAATACATTAAGAAAATTCTTGATGTAAAGCCTGTGAACCAATGAAATGTGAAAAATAAGCATGTGTTGTGTGGACTTGATTTGTTTGAAAGAGACTGCTATTATTTGTGGATACTGCATTCAGTTATTTTGATTAAAATAAAGCTGAAATAGTTTAAATCCAGAATATCTTATTAGGAAAAGTAAAATCCACTTGGATAATGCTTTTAACTATTCATCATTTTATATACATTTTACTTGAAGTTTAACGAAGGATATATACTGTTCGTATTTAACCCTTTTGACTGACTGACAAAGATGATCTTCAAAGTTCAATACAGAACTTTGAAAATAATAAACCAAATACATGGTTTATTATTATTCAGTGTGGAAAAATGAATGAATGTTATATAATTAATAGGATGTTTTACATACAAGCGATAAAAAATTTAAATATTTGAGAATTCTACCAAGCTTCAGAACGGTTATATTGTCGTAAGCGAAAAAATTACGTAACTTCATAAAGATAAGTCATAGCTTATTTAAATTGATTGCATTTGATTCGGAATGAAAAGTACATCTAAAATCGTTTAAAATATCCGATTATCTATAAAAGTTTTGCAGAAAATCATAAAGAAATGTGGTTTCAAACCCCAACTTTGGAACCCCATAACTTGAGAACGGGACTTTTGCCCCTCATGGGACCTTCACCAATGAACTCAGGAACCTTTAATTAGAGGATAAGCTAAAAGAGGGGTTGAAATTCCACTGGGATTTTTAATACTTTCATACCCCATTGAGATTTGCAAGGTGTATTTTGATTGTCACTTATTAATGCAGGTAATTTTCGGAAAGTTATCGAATAACTGAAAACTTTTTCCAAATAAATTAGTTTTTAATCTCCTACGTTTGTGCTTCAATTGATTTGAAGAATTTTCAGAAAGATAAAGGAAGAAGAAAAAAGAAGATCGTTTGCCGTTCGCGTTGTTTTGTGCTGATTACGTGTGGTTGTGGAGAATTTTGTGAACTTCTGAAATATTTTAGCGAATGGTCTAATAATTGTTTATTGAAATGGTGGGTATTTATTTCTCTACCTGAAATTAATATTTGAATATATAAGTGACGTGATACTTTCAACGTGGTCATTCTGAAATGCACAACTCGCATAACACGTGGTACTTCCCCAATCGTGTTGTGAAAAATGTATTTGCTGGTAAATTTATGCAAGTGTTTTTTGTATTTGGGGGAAGGAGAGAGAGTTGGCAATCAATTTTTTTTTTTTTGGCTACTGGATTTTCAAAATCATTTTGAGCACTGCATGAGATAATCCCAATAATAAAACTGGAAAAAGTAAAATCTCTCTGGGTTGATTTTTCTTCCATTTTATCAAGTTTAACTGAACAAATATAAAATATATATTAAAATAAATGGTAAATTGTATGTGAAAGACAGTTTTAAGATTAGTTTGTCTTGTGTGATTAATACGTAGATATAGATTACTTTTTATTATACTGTGTATTTTTTGTTTTTAAACTTATGGATTTCATAGATAATAACTATCTTTGAAATTGAGAATGTATAAGAAATTAACAAATTTGGTTAAACATGAACAAATAATTTAAAATTAATTGATTAGTCAAAGCAAAACATTAGCTAATCGAAAATTTAATCATTTGCGCAAAAGATGATGAGCAAAGCCATAGTATTAATTAAACAAGAAGAATATGATAGACAATTAAAGAACTTTATTATGAAAACTGAATCAACTCATTTAGATGTAGATCCAACTGAGAGATTTATGTAAGAATTGCCATGTTTAATAAGAAATAAGAAATTTCCATCACTTCTCAAAAATACAACAGTACCTGCACCCAGAACTACCCATTTCTCTTAGACCTGTAGTAGAAAAATGTAATTCACTGACATATAAACTTGAAAAATGGTTAGTTAGCTGGTGCACCATACATTTGAAGAATTATGAATGGACACACTCCTCAGCCACAGAAGTAATAGACAAACTATTTGAAATAGAACTACTTCCTGATGGAAGTCATAGAGATATTTGACTTTGAAGCTTTATACCCCAACATATATGATTTGAGCTAGCATGCTTTGGAATAGCAGAATTATATTGGTTCCTTCTAATGCATCTCCCAAACAAGAATTGTGATCCAGTAATCATGAGAGGTCTATATTACATATTAATACACAAATCTTATTTATGGTAAATCCCAGTACATACAAAATAGAGGAGTACTAATAGGTAGTCCCTTAGCCCTTATTTTAATATCCATTGTTTTAATCTTAAATCTCTCATTAATAAGGACAATTTAAATAGCACAAGTTTCTTTTTGAAAACCAAGTGAGACTGTTCAGGCTTGAATGAGACTGGCATGTTTACCTTGCAAAAATTTGGGGACTCATTAAATTTTAAATATAGGTCAGCCAAATAAATCAAATAAACTTTACATTTTATTTCTCATTGACCCTTTGAGAGTTGGTACTGACCACGGGTCAATATCATCCACTGTATGATACAAATAATTGTTCATTAGCCACTTTTCTTCTTATTTTATTAAAATAATGGGTGATAAAATACTTTTTGCTTCATAAGAATTAGTATTTATCAGAAAGACAACTTTTGTAAAAATTTATTTTTATAAATAAATATTGCTTTAATTTATATTACTAGCAATCATGTCATCTATATGCTAGATTTATATTAATTTTTGATAAATCATCACATTATGCAGTTGTTTGTCAAGATTTCACATCAGTGTCTTTTAAAAATAGTAGATAGTGAATTATTTCTATTTACTCATTCTAAATCATTGTTATTTTTTGCAAAATTAAAGTTATATTAACATTTTCAAACAAAGAATATAGGATGTGATTTCCTCCTCTTAGTTAACATAACAAAACTATTCCCATAACTTGAGGTCAAGTAGTTGACTGTGATCAGATACTTTTGCCAATAGTTTTACACTCCGCTTCTACAGTTAATTGTTTTGACAGCAGATAACACAAAAATTATATTTTAAAAAACACCAATATTTAAATAATAAATTTATGTAAACAAGCAATCATCTGTTATTTCCTGTCATAAAATCTTGGTCACCAATTTCAGTGTTGATTGTCAAGTGTTGTATTAGTTGCTTTTGTTCTTTGATCAGTTAAAAATTTAAAGTTTTAACTGAAACTAATTTACCAAATTTTGTACGTGAGAAAACATAAAAATCATATTATTTATAAGGGACCAAACTTTCTCAAATTATAATTTAATGGATCAACATAGCTGAACAAAAAATTAAATTAAGGAGATATAGAACATGCTACTACGAGAACAAATTTAGATGATAGATTTTATGAATATTTGGTGGTCAAAAGTTGACAGACTAGTGATTCTGATTAAATTGGAACTAGAGGTTAATGAAAAAATTTATTAAAACATCTGGTTTAAAGCTGTTTTTGGATTTGAGTAAAGAATGAACAACACGAAAAAAATCGATATTTTGTTCATTTTTTCTTGATCTAAATAAAAAGACAAAATTATAAATTCCTAACTTTCATCATGCAATGCAAGGAATAGGAGTACAAGAGAATTGAGGCTTAGGTACATATACTAGGCTGTGGAGTGCATAGGTGTTAATTCTGCATGTTATATTAAAATAATTGAATGAATCCAACCCAAATTTTATCATTATGAAATAACAAAAATCATCTAAAAATTTTAAAGATCCTATAAAACTTCATTTAATACATTTAATTTTAACATGCTTTTATTAGCCAAATACACAAATATACTGTTACCTTGATGTAAATAATTCAGCTCAATTATTAAAAGTGGAAAATAAATTTA
>AYEL01060134.1:0-16843 GCA_000484575.1 Olivierus martensii | reverse complement strand
TATTTTACATTCACAGCGAATTTTTCTCGAAACTTGAAAACGTCCGTCTTTGGCATCGAGCCAACGCTGATAGATTGGAATTTCTTTCTGTCGTCACGTGGTTTAGATATTCTATGAAGAGACTTCGGGATTTTAAAATGATGTCCGCGTTAAACTGCGTTACGAAAACTTGAGATTTTATTTGTTATAAAATACTAAAAATTTATAACGGGTAATTTTTTTGTTATTCTCACTGCAAAGAAAATGTTGGAAATAATGAAAAATTATTATAGTTAAGTATGATGTCCGCATCTTTATTGAAACAACAAAAAGGGTCAAAAAATAAAAAAAATGTTTTGTACTTGATTTATCATTTTTTTCTCAAATAATCCTTATCTGTGTCGATATTATATACCGCGATAATAAAATAAAAACTAATTTTAATAATAAAAACTAAATTTTAATAATTATAATTTAATAATAAAAACTATATACTAACAATTTTATTAAATCACAAAATCTACGAGAACTGTCAAAAAAAGAAATCATAAATACATAAATCATAAACGACATTTAATTTAATCATTTTCACTATCGTCTTCGATATTAACTGGTATTTGTTCATTTCTGAATAATTTTGTCAGGGTTTCTGCAGGTCTTACGATTTTTCTCGTCGTCTGCTTTTATATTCAAAAAGAACACAGTTGCTTTGGGAAAGAAAACAGAATTTTCAATGGCTCATTTGTCATGCGTAAACATGAGGAATATTTGACGAAAAAATGGTGATTGCCCTCCGAAGACAAGATATAAACTTTTTTTCGTTATTTTCCACATTTCCTGTAGAGTGAGAATCGCAAAAAAAATTACCAGTAATAGAACCTCTATACCATAACCTAATTTCATGTATTTTGCAACAACGGTTCCCGAGAAAAAAATTATTTTTCAAAATGCGAAAATATTTTTTTTCTGAGAAACCATCAGTATTTTGACGTTAATATTGTCAAAAGTAAAATGTTACCCTAAAAAAAATCAGCCAAATCGATGTAAAGGCCACTTTCCAATGCTTACCCGGTTACAGCCTTTATTTAGTTATCGTTACTTTAACTTTTCATTAAATAGAAATGGATTCAAAACAAGAACAGAAAATAGATATAGATAATTCAAAGAATAGCCATGATGGCGATAATTTCTTTATAAAAAATTCATTATATGGTAAATAAAATAATATAGAGTCAGTGTTGTATAATAATTCATATTTAAATATTTCTTACTGCATTTTTTATTACCAGGTATTTGTAACTTACATAAATTAAACCCTATGCAGACAAGATCCAACAGTTATGAAGGTAATGTTATATTTATAAATATATTATAAATAAATATTAACAGAAATATAAAATTAAGGAAATATAAATAGAGAATTTATAAATGCTTCTAAATTTTTCATTCACAAAAAAGAGAAAAATATGGTTGTTAACAGAATTTTCAAAACTATTGCTTTAGTTACTTATATTTTAACCGAAGATTCTACAAAAAGGATTTTTCTTTCATTTATTATGAAAACTTATCTTATTAGTCATTTAAAATAAATCAATATTCCATAAATTTTCATTAATTATAACTATTTAACTTAATTTAATTTTCCTATTATTAATTAACTTAATTTTAATGGATAATCATCATAACTTAATTTAAATTTCCACCAAGTACCCGAATTGCACAGTAATCAGCTATTTAATCTGCATAATACTGCACTTTTCTGCTTCAATAGTGTTCCGCAATGTAATCAACACTCTCTCTTGGATCCTTCTTCTTATTGCTAGAATAGCCCAATCAGTGATATATGTAACACCATCTTTTTTGTGTGATTTCTCACAATCCGTAGGTCATATTAAAAATTTTCACAACAAAAGTTGTTTCTTTTTTACCTTTCTATAAATCCCCAAATCGGTATAAATTTCCATTGCAGATTTCAAAATTGACCCCTTGTGTCCTTACTTCCGGTAGGCTCACAAAATTTTTATTGTGACCATCCGATTCTCCGGATATATTTTGGTAATCAAAATTTTCTACCTACTTCCTAGCTTCTCGCGTTTCCGAGAAAAGAGGGTGATACCGGTGATAAGATACATCCATGAATGACAGATACAGCCTGTATATAAATTTTTTATTTTATATTAATGACAATAGATGGCAATAAGTATGAAGCAACAACAAATTGAGCAACACTTAATTTAACACTTGTTACATCTGTTGTCAGCAGTATAAAATAAAATTCAATCATGTAGGATTATGGGATGCAATGGAAATTAAAGGATGCAGCTTCGAGATATTTTTAATAGCGAGTTTGCGCAATGGTATTTTCCGTTATAAAAAGACCTGTTATAATCTTACAGCTCTCATAATGTCCTAAGCATAACGGAAGCTTCCCGTTATAAGATTACATTATAAAATAAAGTTATAACGGTAGCCAATCAAAGTAATCGCTCCCTTATAAAGGAAGCCAATAAGAATTGTACCTTCATGTAAATAATATCTACATTTTAAATTTCAATAACGAAATAAATAAATAAATCACCTGAAATGATGTCTATCAACAGTTTCGAATCTCGTGGGCAATTGAAGAGCATTATATAATTGTAAAATATCTGTTTTTTTTCAAATGTAAAAAGATGTCTAAAGTTCGAAAGTGGTATATCATTTACATTAAAGATCGCTCTTTCATATAAATGTTCATGTTCCTTATCTGCTCTTTTCATAGCTGTAAAAATAAAATAGTCTTCTAATGCATCTGGATCAAACGCCATCATATTATATACATCCATGTCTTCTAATGCAATCTGGATCAAACGCCACCATATTATATACATCCATGTTGTTTTTCTACCCTGGATCAAACGCCATCATATTATATACATCCATGTTTGTTTTTTTACTTTTTCTACCGTGAGAGGGACAGAAAATACCCTCGATTTCGCATGGTTATATCGTTATAAATATAAGGGAAACCAGTTGATGTGCAAACGCAATTTATAATGTTTAACTTACGCTATGTATAACGTTGTAACCATAACGGAAAATACCTTTGCGCAAACTCGCTAATGATAAAACAACATTACTAAGTCTCATAAAAAATCTACTAATCAGTTCAAAAATTATTAGTGGGGGGAAATTCTGATAATTAGATGTAATGGTATAAGCTTGTTTTTCTAAAAATAATTTAAGTAGTCAACATTTATTTGTAACGCTATTTAATTTAAAAGGTTAAAGTTTGATGTTTAGTACTCATTGGACTTCAGTTTCTTGAAATATTCGACTCTGCTATCTCGTAGTTTGAGGATCAGGAGCTATAGCTCTTTTAATACAATGTGTCCATAAATTCACGGTGCACTTTTGACCGGTCACAGGAAATCAACGAAACAAGATAGAAATATGAAATCTTCACCGAATAAAACGAAAACTCTTCAAGTTTCATACCTATTCAGCGCAGTTCGATGTGGTTTCCATTTTTTGCCCTACACACATCTACTGTAAACGATATTCAAGTTCTTCCCACACACGGTTAAGGACGTCTGGTGTAACAGAGTGAATAACTTCTGTGATTCTCTGTTTTAAATGATTAATGTCGTTGATTTCGCTGTACACATGTTGCTTCACATAACCCTTAAAAGTCTAAGAGTGTCAGATCCGGGGATCGTGGTGGCCATGTCTTCACAGAACACCTGCCTATCCACCGCTGGGGAATGTTGTATCCAGAAACTCACGAACAATGGCGGCGTAGTGTGGAGGAGCGCCGTCATGTTGAAAGATGACACCTTCTGGAAATTGTGGCACTGCATACAATTCCAACATGTCAAGGTAGCTGTTTGCCGTCACAGTCTGCTCCGCAAAGAAAAATGGGCCTATCACTTTATCGTGCATCAGTCCACACCACACGTTCACTTTAGTGGTGTTACGTTCGTACTCAACGTAGGCACGAGGTTTTTCAGCAGCCCATATTCGGACGTTATGGCGATGAACATGTCCACAGACATGGAATGTCGCCTCATCGCTAAACATAATCTTCTGCAGAAATCGTTCATCGTTGTCGATCTCATGAGGCATATCTGTAGCAAACGCGAATCGTTTGGGTCTATCCGCCGGTTTGATAGCGTGCAACGACTGCAATTTGTAACCTGAAAAACGTAGACGTTTCTTTAACACCTTATGAACCGTAGTCTTGCTTAGGTGTAATTGTCGAGCACACGCGCACACAGATTTTTTAGGGCTCTTTAGGTAGCTCTCCCGTATGGTCTCTACAGACTCGTCACTTACCGATGGCCTACCAGAACGGAATTTGTGCAACAAACTGCCGATATCCTTCAACTGCTTATCCCACCGAGTAATGTTATTCCTATGTGGTGAGGCTTCGTTGTACACGCGACGATATTCACGTTGCACTTTGGTCACGGATTCGAATTTAGCAAGCCACAGAACACACTGAACTTTCCTCTGTACCGTCCACATCTCGACTGCCGTGGGCGTGGGCTGATCCGCTGCTGCACTCTTCGTGGTGTTCCGTCATCACCTCTGTGCGCACACGCTTGCACATCATACTACGGAAACTTGGAGAGTTTTCGTTTTATTTGGTGAAGATTTTACATTTCTATCTTGTTTCGTTGATTTCCTGTGATCAGTCAAAAGTGCACCATGACTTTACGGACACACTGTATTGGTTGGCGATTTCCCTATATATTTATTCTGTGGAATCTAGCACTCTTCATCCCTCGTCAGATCGGGAATCCTATAAATGGAGACCACTGCAGGTTTGTGACTAAAAGCTACAAAAGCAGAATTTTTAATACTTCCAATAATGACGACTTATGATGCATGAGTGAACACTCTATAGGGCAGATTGCAACATTACAAAATTTTAAAAAATTACATAGCCTGTATTCAAGTTTTTTAGCACTTAAATTTTAGGATATAGTCTATAAGTTTCAAATTAATCCTCTGATGAATAATCAGAATCACAATTGTAAACATAGAAGGGATTACTAGATGTACTGTACATTCTTCGTTACTTCCTTTTTTATCCACTGTTTGGATTCATTTTCCCACACTGTTATAGTCAAGAACAGTTATCAAAAGTTCTTCAATATTTTAGCTGTTATAGTCTTCATTACACATAAAATAAAAATACTTTTCTTATCTGAACTGTTACCGCTTAGATATTGAAGTCTGTGAATGGGCAACACAGATTTAGACTGTTACAACCTGCAACTTGCCCCAGGTTCTACTATTTTTGTTCAGAAGGCACCATCACAATTACACTTAATATATAGTCGAGAAGAACATGTTATAACTATCCTTCTACACGGTTGTAATACCAACAATTTTAAACAACTGATATGGATTTATTATAACTTTTAACTAATCTGTGCTTTAATTACGTCGCTCTTAAAACGTTTTTATTGAATCAATCGCATCACATTTGTATCAGCTAAGAAAACATGGTCAGATAGCAACTTTACTAGGCATCTTCGTGTGAAATTTTAAGAGTTTTGAGCAAAATAGAAATGAGTACGTACTGGCCTCTATTGCAACAAAACCATGTTATTCTAGCCCGGGTCTTCCCTATTATATATTTAAACACCTTATTTAATAGTTACTATATAATACCCTCTACTTACCTATTTATTTTTTATATCTACAATATAAAATCTTTGTATAACTGCTTAGTGTTTATTCTCTATATCAGCGATGCACAGACCACTGCCAGCGTCACCATTTTAATAAAGTCACGCAATTTAATAATTCACACAATCAACAAATATTATGTGTAATTTTGAAGAATTTATTTTCAAATAATATTTTTCTGATTTGAAATAATTTTTACAGTGGTTCGATAATAATGTTTATAAGCAATAAGAAAATAATAATAATAATATTTGTAATAATAAACATTTTTTTATTTTTGCTTTATTTATGTATGAGAAATAGCTAATTTAAAAAATTGTACATGCGCACATACACTGCCGATTACCTAATGAAAATTTAAATAATAATAATAATATTTGTAATAATAAACATTTTTTTATTTTTGCTTTATTTATGTACGAGAAATAGCTAATTTAAAAAATTGTACATTCGCACATACACTGCCGATTACCTAATGAAAATTCAGAATTGTTTAATCAAACTTAGAATTGTTAGATTTTGTTAAATCAATGTAATACCATACATTCAATTAAAAATTCTTTGTTTACTTTTGATTATAATTCTTTTTAACATTTAATTAATAAATATTTTATGATATATAATTTTTGCAGTTTTTGGCAGTCCTCCTACAAGCTAGAGCAAGTCTATGCGGCCCTTGGTTTTAACAAGTCTGGTCATACCTGTTCTGTATAATAGTATCATTATATAATATGCGGTAGAGTAATGATATATACAATATTTGAAGAACGATATAGAATCATATATCATGAAGGATATACAATAATTAAATGATACCTAAAAATTAGAAATTATTAACTTAATGTTTATTAATACAATATCATTCCAGAAGCAGGTAAGTTAAATAAATCATGTTAAATTACAATTGCAAACTTGACATCGATTTTACTCTCACATGTCAGATTACATAGTTCGATCGAAGAGTTTGTTTGCATATATAAATATTGCATAGATAAATTTTAAACGAACAAATTATTAAAAATTGTTTTGATAATTTTTCATTTCTATGTAAATTAATAAAAATACTTGAAATTGAAACGTTATTTCAATTAAGTACAACAAACACTATTTTTACTGTAAACAGAGTATTGAGCTAAAAAATTAGTCCAACTATAACGCAACTAACAAATACCTATTGACAATTTGTTTACATCAGTCACTCTCTCTTTCTTTCTCTCTCTCTCTCTCTCTTTCTGGCACATCGAAAAGTTGTGACATGAAAATGTCATGTGGGCGGAGCGGTGGTTCGCAGTGTGTCGGACAACTGGTGAATATCGGATTGGCCATGTGTCGGACTACAGAGATTCACTGTATATACGAAATCTTTTTGATATTGTTATAAGTCTGTTCTTATTAGTTGTTTTAAAAATTAAAATACAGTCGAAGCCGGCTACATGGGAATCGATGGGGTGTACACTTTTTGTCCCTTATAAGCGATGTCCCTAATATCCGAATGCGCAACAAATCGGCGCGTCGTCGGGTGGGCAAAGTAAACGTTGAAGAGTTTTCAACTATAGTCTGTCTCAGGTTGAGTTGACAGCTAACCTAAGGTGTGCTTTGTCATCTATAGTCTGTCCCAGATTGAGTTGAGAGCTAACCTAAGGTGTGCTTTGTCTGTGTTGTTCCACTTTAAGAAGTAACTCTTGGAATGATTTCCTTTATAATACGTTTAATTTTTACTTCAAGAGCATATTTTGTTATCATTTTTTGAAATTTTAAATATATTCTGCATTTTATTGGTTAATAGACAATATTTGGATTAAAAATTATTCGACGAGATTATTGTATAGTAAAGTGGCGTCATGTTCAAACATTAAGAAGATTGTTAAAGGAAAGATTCTGCATAGTCAAGCTAAGGAAATTGTACTGAAAGTTTACGATAATTTAGTAAAACAACATGCAGATAAATCAGTCAGGGATATTACACAAATGGCAGCTGACTTAACCGGTGTCTCCATGTCAACAATTTACAGAATTAGGAGGGAACTGAAGATGACAGGCAAAGTGTTAACGCCGAAGCGACCACGAAGTCGAGTTGGTTTGGTAAGATTCCATGTTTCGTAAAGCACGGCAAAAATAGTACCGATCGATAGGGGGGGTCGAGACAAGAAAATAATCCCATAGGACCAGGGGTCAAAGGTGAAACGTTTACGAGATACAGAGGCCGAAAGTTCACTGGTGTGCGTAAAAAGGTATGCACGCGCGCCTATATGGCTTGGCGCCTTTTGTTGGCGTCACTGGCGCGCGGAAATGATTAGCGCGCGCCCGTGCGCTTTTTTGCGGGGCGCCATCTATTTGCAGCCAAAAAAATTTTTATTTTATGAAATTTTTTATAATCTCCCTTCTCTTTTTCCCCATCTACCAACCTTCCTATCTATCCTTCCTTTCGCTTACTCCCCCTTTCCTCTACGACCTTAGTTTCTACTTGTCACCGACACGTTTTAAGCCCACCTCTACTTGACTAATCCTGCTCTCTCACTTTCACCAAGCCATTTTGCTAGGAAGTGTTCGAAGGATAATAAGCCGATAATCTGTGCTATTCTGGCGCTTGCGCAGATGTCACCTCGGTTGTATCTGACTGCGCATGCGCACGGACTTGGTGTCGCGTGTGTACCGTTCCGGCGCATGGAACAACGCGCGACCGTTGCGTCTGCTTGTCATACTAGTCTACTTGACTAATCCTGCTCTCTCACTTTCACCAAGCCATTTTGCTAGGAAGTGTTCGGAGGATAATCGGAGGATAATAAGCCGATAATCTGTGCTATTCTGGCGCTTGCGCAGATGTCACCTCGGTTGTATCTGACTGCGCATGCGCACGGACTTGGTGTCGCGTGTGTACCGTTCCGGCGCATGGAACAACGCGCGACCGTTGCGTCTGCTTGTCATACTAGCGCTGCACTTCTCGGCGTTTCATTTTGCTGTCGCGACTAAACGTATTATAGATATATTTATAACTGTATTTTTGCTGTTTCATTATATATGCATATACCGGGTGTTTTTCTTGAAACCGAACACACTGATTTTTGGCATCGAGCCAATTCTGATGCATCTATCACGTCAGGAATCGTTCGCTACGAAACTTTATTTTATATTTTTAATTCTAACGATATTTATTTATTATTGCATCCAAGAAACAAAAAACGATTTAACACACAAGATTATTGGATTTTAATTCTGGTGTAATTACACATTTGAAAATAAATCACTGAAAATTTACATCAAAAGATGTGCGAGAAACAGAAATTCTGTTGTTGCTATAGCGACAGCGTAGAAACGCAGACGTGCCGCAATTCGAACATTTTTAAAAATGCCGAATATTATTTACAACGTTACTGAACGAGTATGGATGGTTCGGGCACGTAATTCAGGCTTATCCTATAGGCGCATGAGAGATCATTTTGCGGTGCTGTACCCTGGAAGACCTATTCCATCCGTCTCTACAATTAAATCTGTTGTTGAGAAATTCCAAAAAGATGGGAATGCCAATCCAGGTTTGATACCCGTTCATCACCCAAGTCGAGCTTTACCAAAGGAAGTAAAACTTGCGATTTGCATGTCAGTAATTGAAAAACCCAGAATTTCTTGCGCCTCAATCGCGCATAAATTGCACGTCAGCAAATCATCCGTTTGGAAAACATTAAGAGAAGAAAACTTCTTCCCGTACAAAAATCAATACCATCAAGAACTTCTTCCAGGTGATGATGATAGAAGAATGTTATTTTGTGGGAAGATGTTGGACTTGTTGTACAATGATGGTAATCTGCTCTATAAACTGATTGTTTCAGATGAGTGTACATTCTACATCGATCACGCTCCAAATCGCCAAAATGTTCGGTATTGGGCAGCGGATAATCAACACCAGATGTCAGCTATACGCACTCAATATCAAAAAGCTGTAAATGTTTGGGCAGGACTGGTGGGCGACCAAGTAATTGGGCCATATTTTATCTCAGACCGACTCACACAAGACGTCTATCTGTCTTTACTACGTGATCGCATTTTACCTGCAATTCGACAATTGGGAAATCAGGTATGTTATATGAAATTGTTCCACCAGTGTTTCTATTATTTTTAGGGTTTTGTTGTTACAGTAATTTCATTAAAATGATGCACAAGTAATAATTCATATTGTTCTTTTATGCCACAATAGGAAGATATGTGGTTTCTTCAAGACGGAGCACCAGCACATAACGGTGGCCGTGTTGTCCTGTATCTGAACGAAGAGTTTCCCCAGCGCTGGATCGGAACAAATAGTCCAAATATTCCGTATCCTGCACGATCACCGGATTTGAATCCTCTCGATTTCTTTTACTGGGGCCACCTTAAGCGACTCATCCTCGAGAAGCAACACGAAAACGAGATCGAACTGCGTGAGGCAATAATTGCTGCCAGTGCCGAAATCACTCCTCAACAAATTGCCAATTCTATGACAGAATTTCGAAATAGGCTATGGTATTGTTCAGCAGAAACGGGACGGCACTTGGAACATCTGCTGTAAAGTTGTATGATTATGTCACGTGCAATAAAGTCACATTTCAGTGTACAGTAGTCTGTAAATAAAGATACACCAAAAAATTATAAAACAACTTTAATTACAGTTAAGAAACTAAAAGAACTTAAAGAATAACTACCCTTGAGTGCACCGGTACTCGACGGAACTTATCCTCTTAACCGCTGATCCGTCGGCCGCTTGTGACCATCTGCCCGTCTTAGGGTCGTCCGACTCTTCGCACGGGCGTAACCCCTGAAAACCTTCACCCATTTGAATCAGTTGAAAACGGCCAATACGTTCAAACGCATGGCCGTTAGAATTAAAAATATAAAATAAATTTTCGTAGCGAGCGATTCCTGACGTGATAAATGCATCAGAATTGGCTCCATACCAAAAATCAGTGTGTTCGGTTTCAAGAAAAACAGCCGGTATATATTGTTAAAATAAAATTTTTAATATATAATGATTAAATTTCTTTATGATTTAATAAATTCTATATGATTAAGAAAACGGCTCTTCATAGCTTATAAGAGATGCTGGATTTTTTGCAGTTCTCTATTCCAATGTTGTTTTCTAGATAAAGAAAAAGATCAATTCAACACGCTGCGTTTCCACAGAATTTGTAATTTCCCTTGATTTAATCTACGCAATTGCAGTTTACTGGAAGTATACAGAAAAGCACAGGATTAGTTAAAATTCTAAATAAATATAAATAGAAATAAGCCTATATCTACAATAGCGATTCCAAACTATGTTCTGCTGAAGGTCAATAAGTGTTCCATAAAAAATTATAAAAATTAATATAAGCCTGACATGAATTTAAATGTTGTGCCAAGTTGAAACTAGAGTGGCTAATTTATATACACTGTTTTCATGTTTTTTATTTTAGATAATTACAATTTGATAATAAATGTTTTTGTTTTGTTTTCTTAACTCTTATACTTACTTGCCTAATTTATTTATTATATCTACCTATACTATAAAACAGGGCTGTCCAACCTTTTTATGACAGTGAGCTACTTTTTTCACCGGAGCGATATAGCGATCCACCGATATCCAGAGAGAAAATGTACAAAAATAGCAATGTCGTATATATATATATATATATATATTTCAAATTTGGCTACTTATTCTGGTTATTTAATAGCAAATGCTGTATATATATTTCAAAATTTATTAAGTAAAATAAACAATTCTTCATAACGTGAAAATATTTACGTTTTTGGTTTAGCAACAACTGAATTACATATTAGACAAGAGCATTTGCAATTAACCAAGGAAAAAAAGAAATATTCCCATCCATAATTGTAATGATAAGTTTTAATTTTCTTTCTTATGCTCATAATTATAGTTTTTAACTATAATTATGAGCATAAGAAAAAATTAAAACTTATAAAAAAAATTAAAAATTATAATTATGAGGAAAAAATTAAATAAATGAAGAAATATTTTTTAATAAATGTAACCTTTTTTTTTGTGCCAAACAACGATGTATTGTTGCCCGGATCTGAGCATTTGTCCAACAAACTTTTGCTTACTCATCGAATTAATCTTCACTTATTGTTTTTGAATTACCGGTAAATTTTTGAAATTTACCGGTAAATTTACCGAACGTTTTTTTGTCAATTTATCGGTTAACCGGTAAATCGGTAAACCGGTATACAATCCCTAGTTGCAATATCACGAATATCTCTAAAACCTGTAGAAGAAATGATTGAAGGATCTGCAGAAAATGACGAATCGAGAATGAGAAATATTTCCAGTTCATTCGAATAAATCTTGTGAAATTGTATTAATTCATTTCTCAATGATTCATAAAAGTACTCTGATTCTGAAATAATATAATAAATTTGTGTAAACTGGAAATGTTGAATCATTTCTATCGAGTCATTTAAACTCCAATAATCAATTAACAATTTTGTATTTAAACGAAATAACTCCTTGTTATTTTTATCTTTTATCTCTTTGTACGATTCACACCACAGCCTACGAGAGAAAATAAAGTTTCTTATATATTTTATAAAGTTTTCTGGAAAAACTTCGTTGTTAAAAAGTCCAAATTAAAAAATTGAAAAACCAGTTTCTTTTAACTGCGGAATGGAGATAGATCAGCTATAATGTAAAGTACATTTCGATGAGAGAATCTGTAAATGTTTCGTGAAACGTATCAAAGTATATAACATCATTCTTCTCAAAACATTTTGATAAAATGCCAAGATTAACAATAAATTCATATTCCTGTTGAATGCAGAATTTTCTTTTCAAATCTTCATCTGTAATCAATCTTTCCAAAATATCAGAAGAGTGAGAACTACACGAGAAAAAACACTTATTGGGATTTTTCTCGTGTAGTAATTCACCTAATTTGATTAAAACGTTTTCACCATAAAAATGTTTCCTTTCTTCAATTTATGTTCGACATCTTTTTTCTTTCTATATCGTTTGATAATTAAGCGGAATATTTGAACATACAAATCTCCACTAAAAGTAATCTTTTTTATATATTTGGTAGCGGGAAGACAGCACAACATGTGTAACATTAAGGGACATTTTCCCAAATAACTATAAGCTACATCCGTATTCATAAGATCCAGAAGATGATTCTTCATCTCCATGTCTTTAATAACAATTTCAATATATTTTATTTTCTGCTCTGGTGAAAACCCTTCAAGAAAAAATCTATCAGTCACATTTTCTCTCATTTCTTCGGCCGCACACGGACGACTAGTAACAACTAGTCGGGACTAGTAACGACTAGATTTAGGAGTTATTTATAAGAATTGTCATATTTTCTGCAATTTCGAAAAAATCATTTTTAATAAAATTGATCACAGAACTTTGGTCAAAAGTCTCATCGAATCCATCTAAAATTACTAAGAAATCAAATTTTGCCCTTCTTAATTCTTTTTCGATGGCTGAATAAGAATCATCGTCACTATTGGAAATTTTGTCTAAAACTGCATTAATCACAGTTCTTCCATTTAATTCACGTTGAAATATGACAGCCACGAAATCAAAACTCCTTAAATATTCATTACTCGGATCATCCTCACCCCAGTCGTAAGCTATTTTCTTGCAGAGAGTAGTTTTCCCGTAGCCTGGATCTCCTGTAACAAGAATTATCATATGATGGCGAACATCTTTCTGGAAAATCTGTTTCAGCTGAACATATTCTCCTGTTTTAAATCCTAATAGTTCTGATTTTTGCACTTTTAAATCAACGAAATATTCTTTCATCGGAAAATCGTTTACATTTTCCCATAATAATGATCTCATATAGGCATTATCGGTTTTGTAGTGATTCATTAGTCTTTCTTTCCATATTGTAAATAATTCTATAAATGGAAAAATTTACATGAAAATTTGAATGAAGATTTTCAATGAATATTTATTTAATATTAATATATCTTTAATGACTAATATAATAACTTTTAACAGTATATCAAACACATCCTATTTCTAGGATTTTCAATTAAAATATGTGTATCTAAGGAACAGATTTGAAAATTCTGTTAACAATCCTTTTTTTGTAAATTATAAATTCAGAAGAATCTGTTAATTCTGTATAGAAATTTCCTTAATTTTATTTTTTCTGTAAATATATATTTATAATAGATTTATAAGCTTTATATTACCTTTATAACTGTTGGATGTTGTCTGCATAGGGTTTAATTTATGTAAGTTACAAATATCTGTTGATAAAAAATGCAATAAGAAAAAATTAAATATATATTATTACAGAACATTGACTCTAAACCATTTTTTTACCATGCGATGAACCTTGTGTACGGAACTTATCGCCGACATGGATATTCTCTCCAATATTTATATTTACCATTTTCTGTTTTTGTTTCGAATCCAATACTATTTAACGAAAAATTGAAATAATTATAACTAATAAATTTTTAAAAAAATTTTGAAATAGATTAAACAGTTCATTAAAAGTTTTGAAATATACCAGTCTTAAGTAATACTGGTGCTAAGGACAGATTTGATGAACTGCATTCTCCAATATCTTCTGAGTTTAGGATCTATAATGATTTTAAATTTTAGATTAAATTATTAATTAACACATAAGTAATTGTTAGTGTATATATATATATACATATACACACATACACACACACTAACAATTAGATATATATATATACAATTCACCTGTATATCAGAATCCACCTGTATATCTGTACGGAATCCACCTGTATATATATATATATATATATATACAGGTGGATTCCGATTAACTGAGACACATCGGGACTAAGGCATTTTGTCCTAATTAATCGGAGTAATGATAGAGTCTAAAATAAAATATGTAATTCATAGGAAAATAAATAATAGGTAAAAAATAATAATTAGTTACCTATTTTAATGATTTATTAAAATAGGTGTCTAATTATTACGTTTTTACCGATCTCTGACTTCTTCAACACTGGGCTGCTGGTATTTTCACTTTGCCCGCTAACTATAGAAATCCATCGATGTAATGCTTCGACTTCTGGATCCTTTCCATCACACTTTCTTTTGAATGTTCCTGGAATTTCTGTCTTTAATGCCCACTCCTCACGCAGTTGATTTTCTTGTTGTAGGAAAGGCGTTATGGTAGATTTTGGTATACCAGTTATATCAGGAGTCCACAATGGCTTTTATTAAATGGCTGGCTTTTAATTTTATCCAGCCAAGCAATTTTACTCGAAAGTGTATCATTTTTCGGCATCTTGGCCAAGATTTAAAAATTTTAAATAAAATCGACACTGTAATATGAATATCACTAGTTACAGTAACGGTAGACTCTTAAGTAGATGCGCACTTCTCAGACTCAGGACGATAGATAACTGATTCTCATCAGTGCTAGTGTTGCTGAATACAGTATTGTTATGTATTATTTATCAATGATGATATTTACTTATAATGTTACTAAAGAATGGATGTTTATATTAGTGCGTGACAGTGTGTCGACGATGTGTATGTAATAAGACGATAAGAAACGACTCTGTCCATTAGTCTGTATTATCTTGTAGAAAGGTTTAACCCGAAAATTACCGGTACAATAAAATGTTATAACTTTTATATAAGGAATTTTTTAAAAAAGCACGCAACAAGTGTTAGTGTACGTCCTGTTACCATACTTTTGAAAAATCCCTAAAGTATATCAATAATAGAAAATTCCTTTTCGGCTACTGTCCCAATTAAGCGAAAAGGTGTCCCAATTAAGGGCTTAAATTATGTATTAGTTCATTAGTTTGGTTTCCGTTCTTTGAGATTTGTCCCAATTAAGCGGAATCCACTGTATACGGAAAAACTCCTTCACAATTGAACATCTATTAATTGGCTTATTGGAAACTCGCTTTTACCAGGAGCCGTGTTACTCCGATGTTGACACAACTGTTACCAGAGTCACACTTCTTTAGTTATTGCCACCATGTATATAGGGACGGTATATATAGATGACTAGATGATATAGATAACAATTATTCTCTATGATATATATATTGTCTAAAGTATCATGCAACTGCTATTGTGCATTTTATCCAATATAGTATAACGAGTATTGTCTTCTACCACAATAAAGTAAATACATTTTATTTTTTATTGTTATATAATATGTTATAATGAAGATAAGATGTTAGCATAAGTACCAGATATTTGGGATCCTTTTTGGATATAATTGTCTTACAATATTTTATAGATAAGTATAAAAGTTAATTTTTAATTTTACATTTTAAAATTCACAATATTGAATTCGAGGAAATAAGCACATTTTAAGAACTGAAAAAATTCTACTTACTGATAGCTGCACCAACGTTAGTTAAAACAACTGTAACTATCGGTTAGTTAATGATCGGTTAAGCAGTTTAATAGAAATACATTGCACCAACATTATTTATGACTCGGGGACCTATTCTGAACGGTGAAATCAGCTTACGACATTCGACTTACATTGCATGATGGGATAAAAGTAACGTCATTTCGAAACATTCCGTTTGTTGCTATTCTGATCGATGACTTCCTCTGTTTCGAAATCTCAGGGTTCGACTTCATGTTCGATATTATTTCGCCACTTGATCAACTAGTGAAATAACGCAAATACATTCGAAATATGGGAGGACGATTTGTTTTATTGCATCTTTATCCCAAACTGGCAGCCGTAAAGCAATTTGCGGGCCGGATGGGCCCGCAAACATCTGTGCTAATTATTTAATTTACGTAATTACGTATATTAATTAATTAACGTAACTTACCTAACGTAATTACATTTTTTTCATTCTTTTTTTACGTTTTTACGTTAATTAATTTAGGTAACTACGTAAACATTATGTTATTTACGTACGTACGTAAACGTTTACGTAACGTATTACGTAATCCCGTACGTAACTTAGTTACGTATTATGTATACGTTAACGTACGTACGTAATTTACGTTTACGTAGAATGCAAATGTAATAAATACGTAATGTAATTTACATTTAAAAAACGTAATTTAGGTTACGCTACGTTTTTAACGTAATTTAAGTGCGTATACGTACCTAAATTACGTAACTTATGTATTACGTAATCCTGTAAACATTGTTATTTACGTACGTACGTAAACGTTTACGTAACGCGTGTTAATTTACGTAAGTTACGCTACGTAATTTACGTATTACGTAATTCC
>AYEL01060132.1:0-51696 GCA_000484575.1 Olivierus martensii | reverse complement strand
ATTTTGTCGCAAATTTAAATTTTTCAAAAATGATTTAAACGGTAATAGGTGCGCAATCCGATTGTTAATGACCCTGCCAAATATTTATACGATCGGTTAAAATCCTTTTTTTTTCTCAAATTTCAAGAGTTCAATCCTTTTTCCTTTAACAAAGAATAACTCTAAAACGAAACAACCTATCTTAATGTGATGAAAAGCGTTTTATAGTAGATTTGTTCCTGATTCTGCTCGTGCCAATTAGGGTGCGTAAATAAGTATCAAAACTTTTTTAACTTGCACGTACACTCTTACCCCGTTTCGGGTTAAGTGCGAATAGCTGACATTTTGTACGATTTTGTCGCAAACATAAAATTTTCAAAAATGATTTAAACGGTATTAGCTGTGGAATGCCATTGTTAACGACCCTGCCAAATATCTATACGATAGGTTGAAAGACCTTCGTTTAAAGTCCAACTTTGTAAAACCTTGTGCACTTACCCCACTCCGCCTTATGTATAAATGGAATTTTATATAACGATAAATCTTTTTAAAGTATTGTTGAGAGAAAAATGTTGATCATTTACAAATTTACGAAAAAATCGGGAAGATGGCCAAATTTGTAAAAAGTTTTTAAGTTTAGCGCCGTCTTTTATTCGAAAGTTATTTTTAGTCTTGTCTTATTGAAAGTTATCTTTATATACTATCATCCAATATTTCCTCTAGGTACCTCTGAAATCACTGACTGTCTCATCCCAGTGTCATTTGGAATGAAAAGGTTGTGTCAATACCTTCGTTTAAAGTCCAACTTTGTAAAACCTTGTGCACTTACCCCACTCCGCCTTATGTATAAATGGAATTTTATATAACGATAAATCTTTTTAAAGTATTGTTGAGAGAAAAATGTTGATCATTTACAAATTTATGAAAAAATCGGGAAGATGGCCAAATTTGTAAAAAGTTTTTAAGTTTAGCGCCGTCTTTTATTCGAAAGTTATTTTTAGTCTTGTCTTATTGAAAGTTATCTTTATATACTATCATCCAATATTTCCTCTAGGTACCTCTGAAATCACTGACTGTCTCATCCCAGTGTCATTTGGAATGAAAAGGATCCCCTGTCTTCCGTTAGTTACTTACCCACTTCTCTGGCAGAATCCTTTTCCTCTCTCATCATACTTTCCGATATTGTCTCTTCTACGTTCATTTATCAGCTGTTAAACTTTTGAATATCATCTCTATTTCTTTCAATAAAAAAACTATCATCCGATATAATATCATTGCAGTATAATAATAATCGTCATAAGCTAGTTTAAATGTAAAGCAATTAAACGAAAAACAAGCAGTTTTAGAAAGAACTAAAATTTCCTACTTTTCGAACCCATTCCTGAAATGCTAAACTTTCTGGGAAAGGTTAGGAGATCAGGGAAATACTCTCATCATACTTTCCGATATTGTCTCTTCTACGTTCATTTATCAGCTGTTAAACTTTCATATCATCTCTCTTTCTTTCAATAAAATAAACTATCATCCGATATAACATCATTGCAGTATGATAATAATCGTCATAAGCTAGTTTAAATGTAAAGCAATTAAACGAGAAACAAGCAGTTTTAGAAAGAACTAAAATTTCCTACTTTTCGAACCCATTCCTGAACTGCTAAACTTTCACGGAAAGGTTAGGAGATCAGGGAAAAATTCTGACTAACTTCCTAAACATCACATCAGAGAAATCTCAAAAATATTCCCTATATTACATACAAAATTATTTAACAGTGTTTGCCAAATTGTGGAACGCATCCCACTATGGCATCGCGAATCTGTTGCAAGGAAGCGCGTAAGAATTGTAAAAGAAAACATCATTTTGAGACAAACAAGGAAAAATAAATTCAAATTAGTGTTCGAAAAAATGAATAAGCAAAGAGGTACAGGTATTCATTTATATGAATATATGCACCCTTTTGCTTATTCATTTCGCTAGCATCGCTATTCGCCATTTTTTTAATCACTACAGGGTATATGTAGTGATTGAAAAAGTATTGCCAATAGCGATTTCACCCGCTATGAAAGATTCTGTTCATTTATATGAATATATGCACCCTTTTGCTTATTCATTTCGCTAGCATTGCTATTCGCCATTTTTTTAATCACTACATGGTATATGTAGTGATTGAAAAAGTATTGCCGATAGCGATTTCATCTGCTATGAAAGATTCTCTGCTGAAAAACCAGCCCATCCATAGTATTAAATATTATGTGTATTCTATTTTTCGTTTTTTTGTAAGATTTGTTTTATATTTAAAATTATTACATCATAATAAATATATATTTTTTACGTATAAAAACTTTATTCATACAAAATATGGCATATTGTTTTGTAGTATTAAATTGTATGTAGAAAATATTTATAAAACTAGATTTCTATGAAAATGAGAGGGCGTAGCAATTTTTTATGCAAAAAGGGGTCATAGACACAGAAAGTTTGGAAACTGTTGATTTAACAGCTCTTTATGAAAAGGATAAGCTAATGAAGACTATTTCGATGATATATTTCAATCCTTTCACTTTTGTCAAATTTCGAAATAAAAGGACACGTTCTGGAAGTAGGACAGATTTAACAGAACTGGTTGATTGATTTTGAAAACATTCAGAATTTCACGAATATCTGCGATATGAGTAAGACATCAGTTTTAAATAATAAAACTTTTCTATGCAAAATAATACTTTTTCTAGTATTATTAAACACAATAGCAACTTATCCGATAATAGGAAAAGAATCTATAGATTGTATCGGATTAAGATAATCATCGGGTGAAAAAATTTATTTTTCTTTATGTTGTTTGTATTTCAACGAATGATCACTCAATTCGTTCAATGATTCCTCTATATAAGTCATGAGTATTAAAACTAATACATGTAATAGTAGGAATACTTTTATCATCTTGGCCATGGAAAAACTTAGAAAAGGGTTAGAATTTTCTAAGTTTCATCTTTAAGAGCAAATATTACTGATGGACCACCATGGTATCAGTCTATAAAAAATTGATATAATTCTTAATGATAACAAAAATGCTTCACCTGTGTTGTTATTTCGGTTTATATATAAAGTAGTCAACAAATGTTAACAACTCTTTATTAAATTTAGTAAGATGTTTCATTTAATTAGAATATGAGATAAAATTATCAACTCATAATTTATTGTTATACATACAGTGTGTGATCGGTTAACGAACAGTTCGGATAACGAACACTTTTTTGAAGGATTTTTATGTTCTGTTAACGAACACAAGTTTGGATAACGAACACTTCGCAGAACAAACTGTGGGACCAGCAGACTGACCGAATGACAGATCAGCCGGAAAAAGGTAAAGCTGCGTGGTAAAGCTGTGGCTTACCATTCTGGAGGATCCGGGGGTCCAACTCCTCCAATTTTTAGGAGGGATCTGGGTCCGGACCATTGAAACCCATCCTTCAACTTCCAGTTGATCCCATCATGGGTGTTGGTCAGCGTGTGATGATGGCGGCTCTTTAAGTGGCCGCCGCCAGATAAAAATATTCCATGAGGATAGTTCGGCTTAACTAACCTAACGGAATGACAGGCTTAGGCCTTGAGCGCTCGTGACTTATGGGTAAGGATGGGAGAAAAGTAGTTTTCCCGATTAAAATGAACTCGGAGACAATGTAAAACAAATCAGAGATTTATTAAAGAAGGTAAGAGAGAGATTTTACAATTTTTTGGTCTTAGAATGGCACCCATACCAGGTTGATAGGCTTGGGAATCTCTCCACAGCAATGCTATTAATCACTTTTAAAATGAACTCGGAGACAACGTAAAACAAATCAGAGATTTATTAAAGAAAGTAAGAGAGAGATTTTACAATTTTTGGTGTTAGAATGGCACCCATACCAAATTAAAGTCAACAGGCTTGGAGATCTCTACCACTACGATGCTATTAATCACTTCCGAAAAATCCTGAAGGTGAGAGATAAGCAATCGATATTGGGGACACAATTCTTTATCGGAAAATAAACATATAGATGAAAATGCAAGAATATGTATGTCTTTATAATCCTGAAGAAGAGAGAAAAGCAATCGACATTGGACAGATTTTTTATTATCCTGAAGGAGAGAGAAAAGCAATCAATATTGGTCAGATTCTTTATCAGAGAGAAAAGCAATCGATATTGGGCAGGTTCTTTATCGGAAAATAAACCTATATAGATGAAAATGCAAGACTATGTATGTATATATTATTGTTATTACATAAAATGAAAATTCAAGACTATGTATGTATATATTATTGTTATTAGTTATAAATAAACATAAATAAAAAATTATATAATTTCTTACTATGTTGTTTTGAAATAAACATAAATAAAAAATTATATAATTTCTTACTATGTTTTTTGGGTCTCTGGAACGAATTAATCAAATTCCCATTAAAACCTATCGTAAATCGACGATCGGTTAACGAACATTTTCTTGGAACGGATTATGTTCGTTAACCGATCACCCACTGTACTATAAAAATTAATAATTCATTTCCTAAAACATATATACTCGCATAATAAAGATTAAAAATCCTTCTTAAAATACAAAAATTAGGTTTACATAAATATGATTTATTGTAATTTTTATCATATTTCACTAACGAAAATTTTTCTCAGCACTGTATTAACAATACGTTTCTATAAATGTTTTAATAAATGTTAGCATCTACTGGGGAAAAATTCAAACAAAATTCAATATATTTTATAAAAAATAGTTGTACGAAATACGCTATAATAATTAAAGGGTATTGGGTAAACAAAATGTAAGATTAAATTTGTTGTGAAATGACTACAATAAAATATAAATAGATAAGATTCTATTAACGTGCCACAAATATATTTTATAAAAAATAGTTGTACGAAATACGCTATAATAATTAAAGGGTATTGGGAAAACAAAACGTAAGATTAAATTTGTTGCGAAATGACTACAATAAAATATAAATAGATAAGATTCTATTAATGTGCCATATCATAAAAGTGAAGCCTTCGAACAAGTTCATTAGCTAACAATATTAAAAGGTAACGTTTCTAAAGTATTTTTCTTTAGCAATTAATTCTTAATTACAGACTTAATCTATATAGCTCTTAAGATAATAGAATAGAAACCAAGTCTCAAGCGATTTGAAGTCAGAATAGTAATGTACTTAATCTATATAGCTCTTAAGATAATAGAATAGAAACCAAGTCTCAAGCGATTTGAATTCAGAATAGTAAATAATGCTCTCGATGAAATTTATAATAAATTAAATTATGATTACTGTTACAACATTTTATTGAAATGAAATATAATTATTAATACACAATATTTTAAATTTTGAACTCGGTATATATAAGTCATAATTAAAACCCATTATCATAATTAAAATTATTTATATTTTATTATAAAATATTTATTATTCATACAATTATTACAAGTAATTTTAGTCTATATGTTATTCTACACGAATTTCTGGTTGCTTACTGTAAGGGTATATAATTCAAAATTGATTTTGTCGATTAGCCTATATAATATATCAATAATAGAATCGTATAAATAGATCATTTATTTTCATATATGTCAAAATTCATTTATATTTTGGCACCATAAAATTAGCCATTTTAACGATTTCATGTTTTATAAACTGTCAGAAAACAAAACCTTCTGGTAAGTGTTATCTTAGGCTGTTAAGAGAGAGATAATGAAAACATTAAACTTCACATAGTTTGTTTAATGACTATATTTGTACTTTCAATACTTCGTGGTATAATTGTTGGCATATTGATGAAAAATGCAGTTCTGGAGAATGCCCCATCTTTCACCCATAAAATAAACAATAATTGTTGGAAAATATTTATATCTACAAATCACTGAACGGAATTCTTTCTACTTCGAGAATTCCGTTTATATTTGTCTCTATTTTTTACTTCCACCATTCCGAGTGGTTTCTTTTACAATGTCAATAATCCCATGTTTTTCCCTATAGCAATTCGTAAAAATATCACATAACAGATATTTCTTATTTCACACAGGAAACAGTTCATCCTTCTTAACTATATATATTACAACTTTGAGATCAGTTTATTTCAGTTTTGTTAAGCTGTAATATACTATGCCGCATATAATTTAAAAGGATTTAAAATATAAAATAATAAACTTGCATAATTTTTGTGTCATTTTTATATACTTATATAAAATTTTGTTTTGTAAAATAAATCCAATAATATATAAATAACTAAAAATAAAAAATGCTATTTTGCATAATAAATTATAATTTATTATTCAGATATGTATATATCAAAGATTGACTATTGTTCCCTATCAGGTGACCAACAAATTCCATATTTATTTATTTATTTTATTTATTTATAATTCTCTCAGTATACAATAAAGTACAATAAGAGCCCCCTGAGATACTAATAACTCAACAATGAATAAGAACAATAAAATAAAAAAAACAAGAAAAATAAACAAGCAGATTTAATGATACAAATTATAATTAGTAGCAACTCAAAGAACGAATTTTTGTATTTTACAGTACGAAAATGAGGTACAAGAAATAAACAAGCAGATTTAAGGATGATACAAATTATAATTAGTAGCAGCTCTTAAGAACGAATTTTTGTATTTTACAGTAGGAAAATGAGGTATATATAAAGTTTCATATTTTCTAACAAGGAATTGAGGGACGTTGTACTGGATTTTAGATGATGAGAGTTTACCGCAGATATAGTTAGAAATGTTTTTAATCTGAAGAAATTAGAATATCGTGTTCTGATCTAATGTTTAATAAGTCATAAAAATCTTGTTTGTTTGTGCATTGAGCATAGAGGATATTATGAATAGTTTTTACGGTATGATTAATGCATTATCAATTTTATTAAGTTGTGAATAAGAGGCAGAACTGTAAACAGAGAGACAATAGTGTAGATGAGAGAGAATAATAGAGTGAACCCAGATTTTGAATAGACTTGAGTCTTTGACTTTTCTAAAGTAACGCCACATAAAACCTGTTTTTTTATATATAATAGCACAAATATATGTAGAGAAGGTGAGTCTAGAGTCAAGGTAAACTCCAAGATCTAGATGAGTGTGACGTAAAGGAAAGCAGCTATTATTAAAATAAATAGTTTCAGATAAGTCAGTATTAGGTTTAATAGAGAATTTCATAAAAACTGTCTTGTCAACGTTGAATTTAAGATTGTGATCTTTTAACCATGTTTGTAGGTCAGAGCAGAGAATATTTATATCAGAATGAATTATTGATACTTTAATGTCATCAGCATAACCAATTATTTTAGAGGTAGTTAGAGAAAAAATTGGATTTGTAAAGTGGTGTTTTCAGTTCATCACTTTACTTCTCACCATTTCTTGAGGTATTTGTTTTGAGGAAAAATTTTATTCATATATATTTTTTTAATATTAATTAAATTTTTTATTGATTTTATTAGTTAATTTAAGAATTTAATACTTATTATATAATAATAATTACTATAAACATGCATATAAATAATTTATGGTAATTAATAAATATAAATAAATAAAATCACAGGCTTTCATATTTCAAATTAGATCACGTGATTCCGTTGAATGACCAATATGTCCGTCAATATTTGAAATATTTTAACACAGTAATTACAAAGAAATAAGAATATTACAATCTGAGTCAAAATACAATAATTCCCATTAACAAATGAAACAAATTTACGAAACTATTTATTTATTTACACCTAGGCCACTTTTCTAATATGCAGTTAAGCAGGCTCATATATCATGATTTTACCATTAAATATCTCAAATAATAACATGTAGCAGTGATATTTATGATCAAATATTGTAAGAAAATAATAAGTGTCATTAAAGGTATTAATTTGGTTTTTTTAAAATAGATTTAGTGAATCTTATGTTGAAAAATAAAAATTATTTAATTTTATTATAAGGGCATGGCAACTATAAAAAACTTTCAGCTTGTATATTTGCATTTTAATACTATATTTGAGAAGATTGATAACTTTTTTAAAGATTGTGAGTTAGGCTGTAAAAATAAGAATTCACAACTAGTTGCAACTGTGGAGGGCCTACAGGGCGGAAATGCATTTTGCCAGTGTGAATTTGTGAAAATACTATATAGCTCAAAAAACTTTGTAGTTAACAAATATAAAAAAATTTAATGTTATTAAAAGTTTTATAATTTTAACAAATATAAAAAATTTTAATGTTATTAAAAGTTTTATAATTTTGATGTTTTAAATATTTAATGTAAATTATTAGAAATAAACAGATGATTTAAACAAATTCTTTTATCTGTTCCTGTGTGCCAAACATGCACTGAGAGATTTGATGAAATAAATTCTGTCGTTGAAAAGATATGGATAATGCTTTTTAAGTATAATTGATTAATGAGATCCAATTAAGATATTTCGTTGTCTCAAGATAAAAAACTCACCCTGTATACCTTGTATTCAAGTTTTTTATGCTTAAATTTTAGGATATAGCCTATAAGTTTCAAGTTAATCCTCTGATGAATAATCAGAATCACAGTTGTGAACATAGAAAGGATTACTACCTTTCTTATCCACTGATTGGATTCATTTTCTCCACTGTTATAGTCAAGGAGTTATCAAAATTTTTCATTATTACAGCTGTTGTAGTCATTAAACATGAAATAAAAATACCTTCCTTTATCTAGACTGCTACTGCTTGGTTTGGTTTGGTTTAGTGGCTCTCCACTGTTATAGTCAAGGAGTTATCAAAATTTTTCATTATTACAGCTGTTGTAGTCATCATTAAACATGAAATAAAAATACCTTCCTTTATTCTAGACTGCTACTGCTTGGTTTGGTTTGGTTTAGTGGCTCAAGGACCTCCTGGGCCAAACTGCTTGGATATTTGAATTTTGTTGATATGCACCACTCATTTAGACTAGTACAATCTACCCCTTACGGATTATGTTACAACTTGCCTCAGGTTCTAATATTTTGGTTGGAAGACACAGTCACCAATTATACTTAATAACGAAGATAAGTTAGGTAATGTCATTATTTTATAAGTTATTACATGGCTGCTACATAACAACAATTTTTAATAATTAAATGGATTTATAACAACTATTAAATCAAGTGCTTTTTTAGTTACGTCACTCTCAAAGCATTTTCATTGAATCAATCGCGTTATATTTACTCCAACAACGTGGTGAAATGGTAACTTTACTATTCATCTTCATGTAAAATTTTAATATTTTTGAACAAACTAAAAATGTAGTATGTAGTGTACAGTTTAGTTAAACGCCATATCACACAAAAGATATACATAAAGTGGCGGCGGCCACTTGTAAAGCCCATCATAGTCTGGCCAACACCCATGATAGGGTTAACCAAAAGATTGAAGGATGGGGTTTAACGGCCGTCCCGGATCATCCTGAAAACTGGTGGAATGGGACCTGGATTTGAATCTGGTTCCTCCAGGATGGAAAAGTCACAGTTTTACACAAAATAGCCAAACTAGAAATGATTACTGGTATCTCTTACAACAAACCCGTTGTTACTTCTTGCATCAGTCTCCCCTGTGATGTATTTAAATACCTTATTTAGTAGTTATATATATATAACTAGTTAACCCCCCAGCTGGTCACTATGCGCCCAAATACACCAAAAACGAAACTTTTGTTTCTTATCTGTCAAATTAGATTTTTTCATTTATCTAGCATAACCTTGCAGGGATATGCAAGGTATTGTAACCCGCCGAGAGGGGGTGAAATCCGAGATTTTTGTCACGGGCCCGCTATCGAATAGGGCCCGACCGTCAGGCTGTAATGTATTACATAATGTGTCCGATAATTCGCAGGCCGCCGCCAGAGGCACTGTCTATCACCCAAAGAGGACATGATATATAACATGATATGTAATGTATCGAATTTGAATCTATTGTACACTTTTTTAAATAAATGTTTAATATTTTATGTGACTTTTTTATTAAATCAAAGGGATGCACATTTTAAGTGGGGCCCAGACCACAGACTTGTCATGAGCCCGAAAATTTCTCTCGGCGGCACTGTAACCTTGTATATGATGTTTTTGCTTGTTTTATTTCTCCAGACCAAACTTTGAAATTTTGTTTACATGAAATTGGCAGCTAATAAACTATCGATTTACCTTTTCAGCTATTATTTAGAATAATTATAATTTTTATCTTAAAATAATCATAATTTCTGAAATGAATAAAATATTATTTAAATTCTGAAATAAACTAAATATTTAATTATTATTTAAATTCTGAAATAAATTAAATATTATTTAAATGCAACATTTATGTAGACTCGACACGCCGGATGCAAACTGAACTCTCGAGCCAGGGAACAGTCAACATTTTTCGATCGAAAAATCCAGAAATTGAAGTCAAATAACAAAAAGAAGTATACAAACATAAATAGAAAGTAAAATATGATAATTTAAACTAAAATTTATAATGAGATTGATTAAATCTTAAAGATTCGAAGCGAGAGAAAATAGTAACGGCGACACTTCTGGCGCGGGAGTTCGCACATGCGCAGATACATGGACTCCACACGCTTATTCCTTAATATATATGATACTCTCTACTTACCTACTTATATTTATATGTATAATATAAAATCTTTATATAATTGCTTAGCATTTATACTTAAAATATACAGTAGATTAATGATATATACAATATTTAAAGAACAATATAGAATCCTATATCATGAAGGATATATTATAATTACCTGATTTCAACAAAATTAGAAATTATTAATGTTTATTAGAAGAGTATTATTCCAGAAACATTTTAGATAAATAAATAATGTTAAATCACAATTGCAAACTTCACATCGATTTTGTTCTTAGATTATATGGACTGACCGCAGAATTTGTTTGCATATACAAATATTGCATAGATAAATTTTAAACGAACAAGTTATTAAAAATTCTTCTGATAGTTTTTCGTTTCTCATAAATTAATAAAATCCTCAAAATTTAAAACATTATCTCAATCAAGTTTTTAATGTATTATCAGATAACTGATGATTTCATTATGATCTTATTTAGTTAATTATGTTAACTATGCTTGTAAATTCGGCCAATATTTATGAATTTTAAATTTTATGCAAATCGATAACAACTATTGTGTTTTTTCTCCTTGACTAAACAAAGCAAACACATTGGCTATTTATATAGCATTTAGCATGTACAAACAAATTCAAATGACTCATAATACACAATCTTTACATAAATTTAATTTTCACTATAAAATTCGTATGGAAGTTGTTCGTATTCGTGATTACATAAAAATTTTGGAAGTTATTTTAAAACACTGATAGCCAATTGTTGCTAATAACATGGAAACACAACAGAAATTATGTTTCGTTTACACATATACATTTATATTAAGATGACATCTATGTATAAGGAATATATTTCATAACTGGAAAAATAAAAGTACTTTGATTCATTTATTCAGAGATTAAAACGCTGAATCTTTAGTGATATCTACTCTAAAATATTTTGCGAAAATTAGTTTATCAAGAATCTTTTAATATTAATATGAATTGTTATTGAAATATGACATTCAAATGAGCATCACTAGACACGCATGTGTAGAACCATGCTCATTTGAATGTCACTTATTATAATGTACAATGGCTGTAGTTTCATCCGTAAAGTCAATGCGCGTGTCACTTTGCTAACATACAAACATTACATAATAACAGCTAGGTAACCTGAAATATGGTAAAAGCTATGAATGCGCAATACAGTATTGCTGTAGTACTATACATATAGTATTGCTGGATTTCATGTGCCAATGATGTGACAAAATCCAATTTCATAAGGAAATTTTGATAGTTTAATGGAGAGACATAAAATTCATTTGGTTAAGCAGCCATGTCATACATTACCTGGCAGTGGTCACTTATAGAGTCCATCACAGACAGGACAACACCTATGGATCAACTGGAAGGTGGAAGGACGAGGTTCAATGAGCCGAGTCTAGATCCCTCCTGAAAACTGAAGGTGTGGGGTTTGAACCCGGATCCTTTAAGGTAGTAAACCACACGTTCATTTCGGATACGTCCTGGACTCTCTGAATTCCGACTATCAGTTTTTATATCACAAAACAGCTCTGAAAGTAAGTCATAACATTAAATCTGATGCATACATATTATAATATCTCGTCTTAGCATTCCTTCTATGCGCTGACTTCAAAATTATATTTCAAATATTAATTTGCAGTTGGAAGAAAAAAATGCTCAGTAAATTAAAAAATACTGTCTAATAATTACATTTAATCACTTTTTGTTGTACGAAACATATCAAACAGATACCTTAAAATATCTGAAGATCATTGCAAAAATATGTAAGTGTTTATATTGCTTTTCTTTATCAATGCAGAGTCATTAGAAATCCATATTTTCATCCTAAGAATATTTTAAACTATAACTAGAAAGTAGGATATGCTGATTCGTTGTCAGATACAATGCTGTATTCTATTAATTATAGAACAACGCTAAATAAAATTCCTGATTTTATTGTTGTTACCACTTTACAATTAATTTAACTATCCATTCATCTACAGTATAATTAGCTTTCTCGAAAGTTTTCTTAATTAAAAATAATGCAATAGAGATAAGTACATAAATGTACAGTTTTCTATATCTAAAATATTAAATGTCACACTTTGAACCGAAATAAATTCATCTACTTTTACTCTATTTTACTAATAAAAGTATAAATTTGAAAGTCATATAAAGGTTTGAAAAATGGAAACACATTTAAATCAGATAAATTGTTTGCAATGTATCTTATATCCTAGCCAATCTTTAGCCAAAATGTTTGGAGTAGGTCTAACATTAAACTGTGTTCACAAAAAACAGTCTAAACGACGTAGAAAGCTGCAATTGATTTATGAACGAATTATAGTTGTATATTTTTGGATTATAACAATTTATATAATAGTTACAATTGTTCTACCGGGTAGACTTCCTTGCGAATCATATGAAAGGGTTATGACCAACGATATGCTTACTTTAAAGGTGGTTATATTAGAGATAACAGTATTCGCAACGGTTATCGCTACAACTATTACTTGTCAAAGAAGTAAAAATTTGTGTCCCTCTCTCGAATGTGAAAACCAAAAAGAGGTTTCTTTTGTTTTCAAAATACAAAGTATTCTATTCTTTTTCCAATCCATCAGCTACGTATCAATATCAATAATATATTTAATTTTTATCACCTTTTTGAGTTATAAAACTCTATCTGAAGAAGGACAATGGACAGTTTGTTTTTGCCAAACTTTATGTATTACGGGAATTTCTTTTATTGTTGCCTCCTTTTTCTTTGGAATCCCTAATGGTAATATTGCATGCCTGATAATAAAGAACAAGTTTGATATGCTAACTGAAGAAATCCAAAATAGTGATATCGACTCCTCTCAACTGAAACCATTTTTGTATTACGTATACAGAAAATATAACAAGTACACCGAGTTGGTAGACGAATACAACAATTCCTGCAGCATGCTGTGTACCTATTGTTACGCTTTTGGCATTTCTTTTATTGGCTCTCTACTATACTTCCTGTTCTTTTTTGTTAAAAATGTTATAGCTGCAATTATAATTGTCATAGCGTTGATTATATCTTCAGCTTTCTTGTTGATTGCAACTTTTTGTGGAGCAGAACTCTGGTTATCGGTAAGTTCGATAATTTAATTATATTATTAGGTTTTTTATGAAGAAATGAATAGATATTCCCTAGATATTTTAATTATAGAAGCGTTTACTTCAATATGATGAAACATTTTATGCTATTTTTTGCCTTTTTCAAGTATTTGCATTCTAGCAGTCATTGTCGGCCGGATGGCTGCGTGGTAAAGATGTGGCTTACTATCCTGGAGGATCCGGGTTCAAATCTGGGTCGCATACCCCCAGATTTTCAGGATGGGTCAGGGCTCGGCTCGTTGAACCCCATTTTTCAACCATCTGATTGATCCTATCATGGGTGTTGGCCAGCTATAATGGGCTCTGTAAGAGGCTGCCACAAGATACAGAATATTCCATGAGGATATGGCGGCTTACTATCCTGGAGTATCCGGGTTCAAATCCGGGTCCCACATCTCCAGTTTTTCTTGAGGGTCCAGGCCCGGCTCATTGAACCCCATCCTTCAACTATCTGATTAATCCCATTATGTGTGTTGGCCAGCTATAATGGGCTCTGTAAGTGGCCATCACAAGATACAGAATATCCCATGAGGATATGGCGCCTTACTCAAACTAACCTATCCTAGCAATCATTTTCGGATTACTCCCTCGAATTATATTAGTTCTATTTTTTATAAAATGGATTAAAAATTATTGAATGAATGGTATAGTTAAGGCAAAGAAAATTTTTAGCTAAGTCCTCATATACAAATATCTTAAAAAATGCTATATCTATTTACAAAATCACTCCAAATTTTGTCAACAAATAAAACTTTATTCACTAGCTTCATTTATGCTTGTTATTTTTTCATAATTTAAAATTTTCTTGCTCTTTTTTATCAGTTCACCCTCGATAGCCTTTAAACCTATTTTTCTTCTTCTTCGGAATATGAAACTATTAGAAAAAGTGCGAAATTTGGATTATTTTCAGCACTTCATTCGAAATTATCAAAAACGTATATTTATAAAAAATTATAATAATAAAATGGTTCAGCACTCCATATTGGGGTAATACACCCTTTTATTAATTATTAGGTTCTGGCTATTACTCTTACTAAAATAAATGGATTAGGTCAGGCTAGCAAAACAAGTCAATTTGCTATGTCACCGAACGTATATTTGCGAAAGTATCCAACCAGTAACATGGCGGATGGCGTCGTTTTTCTAAAATTTAGTAGTCTACCGAATGTATTATATACAACGATAATGACGTCAAATACATGTCGCCATCTACTGGGAAACTTATAAAATTTTTCCAAAATTCGATTTTCGATCTAAATAAAATTCTGTATCAGTTGGCAACATAATTGCCTTCCTAGTCGACAAAGAAAAATACGAGATGTCATGTCGCTTTATTTACACTCTGCCATCTATCGAGAAATTTTGAAACTTCATTAGCTGGTTTTTTTGACAATAATAAGGAAATCTCAGATACAATTTAAAAATAAAACTATTAGGTACAATCTTATAAAATCCTTCGTCGATATTTCGACCACCGTCTTAGGCCGAGTACTGAAAGAGTTAATATTCTGTCCATTTTTAAATCAAATTAAATATTTTTAATTATAAATATGGAAAAAATACTTCCTTTAATATGATATCTAATATTTTTTCAATAGATGATGCCATTTTCTATTCTGTTAGAACACTAAGTGAAGGGCGAAACAAGTCCTTCCACAGGCTGCCCATCACTGCAGAGGGGTCAGCTGGATAGTGGAGGACGAGGATCGACGGTGCTGGGCTCGGACTCCATTATGATGGCGTCATCTGTTGACAGAAAAATTTATAACATAATTTTCACTACAGTCAGGTAGAATTTACATTTTCAAGAGGTAAGCTACCGAGACTCCCACCGGGCCTTCAGATTGGAAATCCGAAATGTTTCAACGTGGCCAATCCGGCTGACTAATATATGTAATATTTAACTACGAGTGAGATACATTCAACATGATTTTCAATTCTTCATTACCCTGATGGTAACGCTTTTGCGTGCCATGCGGAGATCATACAAGTATTTAAAGTTTTTTTTCTGAATTTCGGGTCCGGCTTTGCGATCCCCGTCCTTCACCATTCTGCCCCCTATGGGGATATTGGTGCAGCCCGTGGTTGGAACTGGGCCTGTCCCTTAGTAATCTCACTGATTAGAAAAGGAGAACAAAAGAAAAAGAAAAATTTCTTCATTTACATATTTCGATTCATTCATTTTCTAGTTTTGTTTTCAATTTAACATAATCTCAGCCAGATTAACGCGTAGAAACGTTTCGGCTTTCAACTCTGGACCGGGTTCGAGGTTAGGTAAGGTTAGTTATATTACGCCGCCATAACTTCATGGGATATTTTGAATCTGGCGGCGGTCACTTATAGTGCCCATCACAGGCTGGCCAGCACCCATGATGGGGTCAACAGGATGGTCCATGAAGGATGGGGTTCAATGGGCCAGGCCCGGATCCCTCCTGTAAAACTGGAGATGTGGGAGCGGATTTGAACCCGAATCCTCCAGGGTGATAAGGCTAAAGCTTTACCACGTGGTCATCCAGCCGACGCAGGGTTCGAGTCTCAGGCCCCATCTTGAAAACATTTATTATGAATTTCAGTCATCGATCCCCGTCCTCCACTATCCGGATGACTCCTCCACAGGGGTGAGCAGCCTATGGAACAGCTTGTTTTGCTCGTCATTTAACATTCTTATAAAATGGAAAGTGCCGTCATCTGCTGTCCAAAAAATATAACACAATTTTCACTATAGTAGGATAGAATTCACTCGTCTTATCTGTATCAGATCATTCTTATTCTACGTTGATAAAATATTAAATTAAAAAATTTTGTCTACTTTAAGAAAGAAATCTTCCTTTCCTTCTTACGCTAGATAAGTTTGCGTAAAGTATAATATTTATTGTTTTAATAATCATTACTTTTATGCGACAATTTATTATTTTAAAGGTAATTAGTATAAGAAAATAATTTCAAGTAATTTTTACGAATAAATTGATCATAATGTAGTCTGAACCATATTAAATTTTAATCTATTTAAATAAATATTTGTTTATGTTATGATCTCTTGGAAAATAAACGAATTTGCATATTGTACAGGCAAGAAGACCTCTGAAAGAATTGCACAAATATTATACTACTACTTGGAATGCAATGGATAACCTATTGGTGAGTTCGATATTTTTAATAATTTCAAAAGTTTTAATTAACAGGTTTTAATATTTTAAATGCTTAAAGATGTTTAAAGTTATGGTCTATTATTTAGATGACAAATATTCAGAAAAGATATACCGGTCCTTCAATAGGAATCGAATTGTTGCACTCTTTGTTGTTAAAAGAAGTGTGGTCATTAAGATAAATAAATATTTTGTGATATTCCAAGTTTATTTTAACATGAATTAAAATAATTTCATCGTTTCTTATGCAGTTATGGAATTCACTAGTGGACTTCTATCTGTTCCTTTTGAAAATACACAACTATAGATATGGAGATAGATGTTCGGAAGGATTACTTGAAGCGTATTAATTGCAATTGTTAAAAATCAAGATTAATTTCTTTGATATTTATTACATATCAAACATCCCAGCATTAATATGGTAAAAATGCAGAAAAAGTGCAATAAATAAAAGAAAATATTCGCTTCTAAATAGTAGAAAATGGAATTTCTCAGTACTGTTGTAATATTTGTAAACATTAGAAGCATTTCGCTAAACATTGTTCATTTTGTAGATGATATTAGATTCATAATTTGCTCAAAACTTCTGAACTTATCATCTATGAAATATAAATATATTTTAGCTACTGCATATTGCATCTTTTGAAATATTTCAATAAATATCTGCAATTTAAAAAGTACAATTTTTAATATATACTACGCGATATTATTTACTGTAATTTAATGAAAAGTTATCAATCATCATTGCAAATTATCATGCTGCTATATAAAAATTTAATCAAATATGTTCTACTGTTATTTTAGATCCCAAGTATATTTTTTCACTATTTTATAAATAATAAAATATAATGTTTTTAATCATGAAATATTTAATGATTAACCTAAAAAATCATTGTTAACATCTATTACCGAGAAATTTTAAGTTCAAAAGTGGTGGCTATATACAGGGTGTTTTCTAGCACCCGTACCACCCTTTTTTCTCGGAAACGCGATGAGAGAGAAAGTAGGGGAAATAATTTTGATTACCAAAATATATCTGAAGAATCGAATGGGCATGATGAAAATTTTGTGGGCCCATCGGAAGTAGGAAGAATCGAATGGGCATGATAAAAATTTTGTGGGTCCATCAGAAGTAGGGGCACAAGGGGTTAACTATGAAATCTCCAATGGAAACCAATGCCGATTTTGACAAATTAAACCGGAGGCAAGTATTCTAAATCACGTGATCAACAAAGTCTACGTCAAAAAGTGATGTGTATGTCAATCATCTCTAATCATGTGACATCTCCCGCCTCCTCCTGTAAAAATGGCTGGCATCATCCGCGTTTAGAAAGAATCCACTCGATATTGTCGAAGTATGATGTGTAGACAAATAAAATCAAAAAAGGTTGATTTTTAAATCAATGTAGATTGCGTTAATTGATTTGTAAGTATAATATTTTTACAAAATATTGCTTATTTCAAGAGTGGAAGTTCCAACGTTCACCTTTGTTTTGAAAGTTTTTTTAATATCACTTACGGATTGTGAGATATCACAAAAAAAGATGACGCCACATGTACCACCGATTGGGCTATTCAAGCAATAATAAAAGGAATAATCTGATAGAGGGCATCTGTATACATCCATGGCGTTCATAAAGGGCTGAAACAAGTCCAGAAACCCAAGTTTTTGAGTATGGCTCCATGCTGAACTGTGATGGAGAAAGACTTGTCACACCTGTGGTTCGAGTTCTACTACCGAATACCAGAATTTGCCTTAAATCTGCATAATACTGCTGTTTGCTGCTTCAATAATGTTTGGCAATATAAACAGATGCCCTCTGTCTGATTTTTATTCTTTTTACTGCTTAAGTAGCCCAATCGGCGGTACATGCGGGGCATCTTTTTTTGTGATATCTCACAATCCGTAGGTGATATTAAAAACTTTAAAGTTGTTTGTTTTTCACAGTTCTATCCAATTATGCCAAAATTGGCATTTGTTTCCATTGGAGATTTCATAGTTGAATCCTTGTGCCCCAATTTCCGATGGCCCCACAAAATTTTATCATGCCCATTCGATTCTTCAGATATACTTTGGTAATCAAAATTTTTTCCCTACTTCCTATCTCATCGCGTTTCCGAGAAAAAAGGGTGGTACGGGTGCTCGAAAACACCCGGTATATCCTATTATTATAGAATTTTAGTGTAGATATTCATTGTTAAAATTTTATATATCACAATACTGTACTAGAAATGTGTATATCGCAATTAAATGTCATATATTCAATTTCTGATAGAATAAAGATTACCAACAAATATAATTTGTATTCTATGTAAAAATATATATTTTAAAAACACAATTTTGTTTTGATCTCTGTTTTTATTTCATTGAATTGCATTTTAAATATTAAAGTTTAAAAACTTTAAATCTTATACTCCAATTAAAAATATTCAATACAATATAATAGAGAATAATATAACAGAGAAAGATTGCTTGTACCTTTAAAACTATTTAAAGAGACTATAATAGCACTATCAGCAGTAAGAATATACACATTTATTTACTATAAACTACAAACGTTTTCGGCTTTAATGGAAAACGTTTGTAGTTTATAGTAAATAAATGTGTATATTCTTACTGCTGATAGTGCTATTGTGGACTCTTTAAACAATATAATAATATATAATACTTACAAGCATACTATAGGCCGATGTACAACTTTCATCAAACTGAAAATTTGAACTTCTTGAATATTCACAAAAAAACTTTTTTTTTAAATTTAAGCAACTACTTTATTCAACTTTCATCAAACTGAAAATTTGAACTTCTTGAATATTCACAAAAAAACTTTTTTTTTTAAATTTAAGCAACTACAGAATATTCATTTATGCACTTTTATTTATATGAACGGTTGTCTTGAACAGTGAAAACAAAGGCAAATAGATTTTTAAAATGTAATAAGAACAGCTAAAAATCAACAAGATTTTTTTATTTGAAACATATTTAGTTATAAGTTAAATATAAATTAATTTTGATTTGTCCTAAAATAAATAATAGTCAAAACTAATTTTGCCATAATTTCTAGTCCAAGCTATTATTGCCTAAAATATTCATAAATAATTGTCTAAATAGCATAATTTTTATCAGGCAAAACTAGTTTGGACTAATATCATATTCAGCCTATAGCACAAATAGCATGCAAAAATTTTGAAAAATAATTTTTTTTAGACTGGAATCTAAATACTGTAGTGTTATTTCTTGGCATTTTTGAAATTGCCTTACAGGATGGATTTTGCTTTTCATGGAGTTACCAAATGTGATACCATTCGATAGATCATCACAGAATTGCCAAATGTGATACCATTCGATAGATCTCATCAAACTAAGTCAAAAATTATAATAGAACCATGGACGAAAGCAGCACCGATTAGAAGATATTTCGAAAAATTTACCTCGGAATTGGTAAAGAAAGCGGCACCGATTAGAAGATATTTCGAAAAATTTACCTCAGAATTATTAAACGAACCATGTACCGCTGCCATATTGAACGAGAAGTAAAATATCACGTGACCATCATCGTAATGACGAAAACCTGCTATGTTTTACACCTTGTTTTAAAACCCAAAAATACTCCGATAATTGTTCTTACGATTATGTGGGTTATGATTTTATGCAGATATCCATAAGCTACTTACGCAATTTATGAATTTATATATTATATATACTTGTATCAAGATGTACTGTATAATTACATCATCTTGAAAGTATTCTTGCCAAGGAGTTTGAATATATTCTTGCGCGACCCCTTCAAGATGTATTACAATAAACTCCCGTAAAACGTGCTCTCCTATAACACGAATTCATATAAGGTTCGCTCTTCTATAACACGAATTCGTATAATTTTAAATCTTGAAAGTGTTGCTCTTCTATAACACGAATTCGTATAATTTTAAATCTTGAAAGTGTCGGCAAGACATTGTCCCTTTCAAGATGGCGTCGCACACAGATATCGATAATTCGTTGTGATAAGTACTTTTTCATATAGCTACTTCTCGGTTCCGTTTCCGCGATTGATTTATATACCGATTTGATAGTAGTAATATGATTATAAATATTATGCAAAACTCTCGGATTCCGTGAAAAGCAGAATCTTGCCAGCAAAACCATAATACTGTACTATATTTCTTTTCTAATTTTTAAATACAGCAGTTGCTTACCTGGCAAAGTTTTCTTCCAATATTTTGTAACCACTTCTTATCATCTTTCATTTCTAACTTTGCGGCAAACGGATCTGATCCTTTTTTGTTCGATTAGAACAATTTACAGCACTATACAAAGCATGTTTTTAAAAAATAACGAGTAAGACTATGAACGCAATAATAATTACCTAACAGGATATAAAATGGCTAGGTTTGCGACATCTCGATTCTATATATCTATAAACTCTTTCATACTATTTTATACAGCGCCATCTATATGGACATATATACAATATGCAAATAATTACATGGAATAATAAAATTATTAATAATAATAAAATATTAAATGCATGAAATTAATTATTAGTTATATTTTAATATAACAATTTTTGCGATTCTATAAAAAGTTTACTTTTGGTTTATAAGATTCTTGAATTAACATTTTTTTTTGTGAATTTTTTGCAAAATTTATAATTATATATTTCGTTTGATATGTAATTAAATTTAAACTAATTTTCATGAGGCAAATGTCTCAACATTTTTTCTCACCTTAAAATGAATTTTTAAAGCTAGCTGATCAATTTAACATAATGCAAAATACTGTTTTTTTTTTTTTTGTTAACAGATGACGCCACTTTCCATTACTTGAATAATATTAAGAATGGAAAGTGGCGTCATCTGTTGACAAAAAAATCTTGTTCCGCCCTGAAGAATATTACAGGGTGGAACAAGCCCACAGCTGCCTGTAAGTTAAGCGTAGTAACACAATGATAAAAAACCGTCGCAAAGTTGGCACGCCACTATACCATAGCGGTTGGTGGCGAAACTATATGCTTTGCGAAATGCAGCTATACAGGCTTTAAGTTTCACGACATTCACTGCACTTCGTTTTAATCAAGTATTAACTTTAATTAACCAAAAAATTAAAAATGAAAACACATTATAGATTTATTTGGATGAGATTTATATAAAATAAATCTGAACAGAAGTCCATGCCAATTATGTCAAAGTGTTTCATTCATAAATGCAGTAATTATGTAATGTTTTATTGAGAGAAATTAAATTACAGTTAAGAACGGTACTAAAACAATACATCTTAGCTGAAATTTACTATAATATAAATAAAAAATACAAAAAAACTGACTATAATATATAATAAGCATGGGCTTAAATTTAGGCTTAACTAAAGAAAGTTTATGTAATAGAATTCATGTTGTTAAATAAAATATAATGTTCTGTATCAATTTATATATAAAATTATGATAATTAAATCTCTCAAAAATAAAGTCGGCCGGATGGCCGCGTGGTAAAGCTTTGGCTTACCACCATGGAGGATCCGGGTTCAAATCCGGATCCCATACCTCCAGTTTTTCAGGGGGGTCTGGACCCAGCCTGAACCCAGTCCTTCAACCAACCGGTTGAACCCATCATGGGCGATGGCCAGCCTGTGATGGGTCTATAAGTGGCCACCGCCAGATACAGAATATCCCATAAGGATATGGCGGCTTAATGTAACCAACCTAACCTCAAAAATAAAATTTAGATAATTTAAGACAAATTCCACAACTAAAACTAGACCAAATCGGTAATATAGCTACCAACCGCTAAATGTGCTATATTTATCCTCATAGAGATTGAAACGCTTAATTTATTGGCAGTTTTGAACAAGCCCTTCCACAGACTGCTCACCCCCAAGGGGAGTCAACGGATTGTGAAGAATGGGGATCGACGGACTGGCCCGGATCTTATATTTTCACGAGATAGGACCCGACATTCGAACTCGAGTCCTCCAGAATGGAAAGCCTGGAGGCCCAAGTTCGAACCGTGGTTTAAATTTTAATTAGGATTGAGGAAACTAAAAACAAGAAAAATCATATAAATCGATGGGTACATAAAGATTTATCGTCATTGGAGAAAAAGTATTTGCTATACTCTCCATATTAACATTGTGAGGAAGAACAGAAAGTTCAGAATCACATTCTGGTGGGAAATACAGAGATGAATATTGCAAAGTTATAAAATCACATTGCAAGATGTTAACGAATTGAAAATTTTTCATGTTCTCTGCAATATGTAATTGCATAAAATCCGTTACTTTATATTGTAAAAATATAAAGTAAACAGATAACATAGAAACATTAAATCTGTTTCTATGTGTTCTGTTTCTGTTTTCTATTTCTATGTTATCTGTTTGTATGTTATCAAAATATAACATAGAAACATTTAATCTGTTTCTATGTTATATTTTGAAGATAAACACACATATATTATTTACACATACATTAAACAAATCCTCAAGTTATTTCATTAAAAGTTGCAAATAAATAAATTGTATTTTTCATTTATTATTATTATTTTCTAAAATTATAGAAAAGAAATTAATTTTTACCAGAGTCTATTTACAATAGTTATAGATAACTTTAGTTCGGGTTTATAACTGAAAACTTTCTTCCATATTTAACAGCAGGCAGGTTATTAACCATATGATCTCGTATGTGAATATCCAACATCCGTTTTCTGGGAAATTTTGCTGAACATATATTGCAATGGAAAGGCTTTTCTCCGGTATGAATACGAAGATGAGCTACTAATGCAGGTTTCTGTGTAAAACAGCGCTTGCAGAAATCACACTGAAAAGGCTTCTCCCCCGTGTGAATGCGAAAATGTCGAATTAAAGTTTGCTTACGTGGAAAACTGTGCTGGCACACGTCACACTGATAAGGCTTTTCTCCTGTATGAATGCGAAGATGTTCTTTCAGAGCGTGCTTATGTCTGAAATTATGTTTACACACATCACACTGATAAGGCTTATTTTCTGTGTGTATTCTGAGATGGCTCTGTAAATTAGCTCTTATGGTGAATCTCTTTTTACACAAATCACAAACAAAAGGTTTGTCTCCTGTATGAGTAATCATGTGCTTCTTCAGTGAACTTTTCAGTTTGAATTTCTTATGACAAGTAGTGCATTGCAACTTTCCATTTTCATTCCTGTATTTGATAACATCTGAAAAATGAAAATATAAAAATTGAACATTTGTCTTTTGATAAATAACTACTTATCTGAAAAAAAAGCAAAATATTATCCAGACAACTACAATATTTGAGTTAAATCTATATTAATTACAAGAAAATATAAAATAAATAAATATTTATATCATCTTCCTAAATGTAAAATAAACCCTAAATTATTTAATAAGTTTAAGTATTTCTAAAATATATTGAGATTATTTCTAATCACGATTAAGGATGATTTCCATTCATTTCTTCTGATTCTTCTTTCTTCTTAAGGTTATTAAAAGTGATTTTCATGGATTCAAAATAATATTTTTTTATGAATTCTTCTTTCATAAATGTACTGTATGATTTTGTACTGAACTGCTTCATATGAATGTAAGATTTTCATAAATTTTCTTCCAAAAATGCATTATTCAATCTTCATATAAATTAACTTTATTCTGATGAAGAACAATGTTATAAATTGATTCCTAAAGAGTAAAGAGAAGTTAAAAATATTTAATAATAGTATAGTTTTTGCTATCAAATTAATTTTTGGTTTGTAATCTTATAATTTAAAATATATTAAAAAAATTCTAACTTAGAATAACTTAAAAAAATTCTTACTTACAATATGGTTATACCTTGATGAAATCTGTTAGAATTTATGTATTTCCTGATACAAAATTGATAAGTACATAATAAAACAATAGCACCAATTTTTATGTTATATATAAATTTAATCCTTCAGAAAAGTTTTCAACCTATTCGAGATTATCTTCAGTTGTACTATTGATACAATTGAGAATGATTTCAAAAGCTTTCCTGAAGAAGCAAATTTTTTTCCCAAATCACTGCTGCTGTTTTGTTATTATTGATATGGAAAATTTTAAAAATAAATCTATTGCTTTTTGTAAAATATTCTTTAAGGTATGTAGTTAATTCCGTCAATATTTTTCAATCTATAAAGAGCATGTGATGGCATATTTTGAAATTAAAATATGGTGTCACTCCATCTTGTAGAACTAACATTCATTCTCATCACTTCAGTTTGTATAGGAAACCCTTGTATAATATAGTAATTAAGTTCCCACAAAATTGCATGTAATGCAAAACTGTGTTATATGGAATTAAAGTTTAACATAAATTCTAAATAGTGTTAAGAGTGAAACCATTTTCTATAAATATTGTATAATATAAGGATTACTGTAATTTTATAATTGTGTTAAAATCATATTTAGAAATAAACATTAGTTGCTTTTAAATTCTTAAATAAAAGATAGCATCCATTCATATTTTATATACCACCTGCTTATACTCTTTACTACATAATAAGTAACACAAGCACTATAACGCAGTAGAGATGTTTCTAAAACAATTTATTAATGAACAAACATCTTCAGCTTTCTAACGCCATCCTCAGGTTCTTAAGCTCATATACAAATTTTCCAACACGTTTAATGGCATTAAAGAACATTCAGAGTTCTAAAAGTTTAAAATATATAACAAAACAATCAACACAATCAAGAATTTGTTGATTGTTTTGTTATATATTTTAAACTTTTAGAACTCTGAATATTCTTTAAAGCCGTTAAACGTGTTTGAAAATTTGTATACGAGCTGAAGAACATGAGGATGGCATTAGAAAGCTGAAGACGTTTATTCACTAATAAATTATTTTTGAATACATCTCTACTGTATTATAGTGCTTGTGTTACATAGTATGTAGCATCCATTCTTTCTCTTCAGCAGTAGAATGAATGCTATATTTTGCTGAAAATGAAACAAACTTATATTAACAACTTGTAACTTATAATAATGATAAATATTACTATCATATCTAATTATTCCATCGATTTATTATATTAAATTTATAAAATAATAGAGTTTATTTCTATTTAAATACACCTTTTTAACTTGAAGTAATATTTATATATTAATAAGAATCTTGTTGTCAGAATGAATGACAAAAGTATATATTCCTGTTTATTATTATATCCAACTTGTTTCACAATTTGAAATAAACTTTTCATATTTATAGAATCCTATAATTTGTTTTTATAATAATATTTTCCCGATTTATATAATAATTATGTTCCAGAAGAATTTCCGTAAGTTAAATATACATAAAGTATTATAGTAAAATAAATTATACATACAGCATATAGCTGTATGTATAATTTATCATCAGGCAAGTTACAAGTAAAAATACAATGAATCTGTGCAATCTATCAAGACATATGTATAATACTATTAATAGTTTACTATCAAAAGTATTATACATGGTGCGGCGGTGCGGCAGTGAATCAAGCCACGTACACATTATAACGTTTTTAAAAAATAGTTTACTATCAAAAGTATTATACATGGTGCGGCGGTGCGGCAGTGAATCAAGCCATTTTAAAAACGTTATCGAGAGGAAATGATGAAATTTATTCGGGTGTAACAAGTTGGAATACAAAATAGACATGATGTTCTGGGAATATTATATGATGGAACCAATTGGAGGTGAACTATTTGCAATTTTGGAACTTAATAAAACTTATTACAAGTAATAAAAGTTCAACGAGACTGCACTAAACACAACCCAAAAAATAATAATACTCAAAAACCCTTTAGCCATCAAAAGAATCTTTTGACTGCTAAAGGGCTTTTGAGTATTATAACTTTTTTGGCTTATTACAAGTTTTATTTAGTTCCAAAATTGCAAAATTCTCAGCATTTTATCTTGAAGACTATTATAGTCTGTAAGAAAATGAATTGAATTTTTACTGTTTGTATGAATCAAATGGAGTGAATATTGGAGAACTTTCTTAAGGATGAGTTGAATGGTTTTAAGTTTAACATTAAAGTTAGATGAAAAGTCTGAGTTTCTTTTGGTGCTGATTTCTTTGGAACAAAGTTTATCATCATCCATTCTGCTGCCATCAGCATAGATTTTAAATGCTTGGTTTGAGCTATGACTGATCATTTTCAAGGTTATTTGCTTTAAGAATTCAATGTTTTGTTTAACCTTTGCAATAATATCTTCAATGGATGGCTGGAAATAAACATTTTTTATTGGTTTGATAGAGTATATGTATATGGTTACAAAAGTAAGACAAATTTATTGAAATAAAGGATTATTTACATGACTGACAGGGACTGTGTTTTTATTTGTTATTTTTCTAGTATTTAATGAATTTATTTGTTCTGTATTGATTTTTATAACATTGAAGCTTATCAAGGAATTTGGCTATTAGTTGATTTTTCCTTTTGGCAAATGAGGTAAATCTTGTCTCAAATTGACCAAAATCATTTGGGAAAGATCTTTTTTAGACCAATGATGATTTTTACTGCACTTGCCTGGTATTGATCTAATTTATTTAAATTAGTCTGAGATGTTTTGTATGACGTAAATTGGATGACCATATTTGAGAATGATTCTGATCAAAGTTTTATAAGTGATTTTAAGTGTGTGTTTGTGCATCATACCTCAATCAGTACCAGAAATGTATTTTAGATTTAGCCTGTTTCTGTTATTGGTAATGATATTCTCAATATACTTTATGACAAGTGAATTTGGTATCCAGTGTCTTTCTGAGATATTTGGGTATTTATCACAGGAAGTTTTTGTTTGTTGAAGTAAATGCTTAGGTATACCTTGAATATATTATTAAGTGCATCATTTGATGTTCCCTAAGTTTAATAAGTGGATTCAGATGATTGTCAATTCCTCTAAATCCACTTATTAATCTTAATTTATGTCAACATAATTGTCTTTACATGAGATATTTTTTTAAACATTACAATGAATACTTCCTCACAATTAATTTTTTGTTTTATAACAAATTCATTTACATTTAATCTTATTTTTTGTTTTACATTGATATGTTAATGAACAATTTAAAAAAGAAAATATAGAATCCTTTGGTCTTTATTATTATAATGAATGGATATTATAAGTAACGGATTCAAGTCTAAATCCTCTGACAAAAGTTCGCACAAGCCAGTACCGAAATGGAAAATCACTCTGAAACATTTAGAACTCAACAGGTAGTACTTCACACAAAACAGTTTAGTTTTGCTTATGTTGGTGGAAAGGATGCAATTTTTGGCCCTCTTTCCCGAAGCCATTAAAGTAAATTGTTGTTGTTTAACCGAAAAAATTGGTTTTGGTAATTCCATAAAGAAGAAAGATGTTATTGTTAGAAGAAGGATGATGTACATAATGATAGATGCAGATACTGAAGCTCAGTTCTTGACGACCAGCCTTTACTCCCAATGTTACATTTTTGTATTTGCTATTTTTTGCCAACAAAAACCAAATGCAAGAAAATATAGAATATATAAGATGTAAAATTAAGATTTATATTTTTGCATACTAATATAAATTTTAAAATATATACAGAAAATATATAATATTAATTATATTTTCCTAATACAATATTGTATATTTAATTATTTGATATTTCATTTTATCATAAAAATTCCAAATCAAGCAAATAAATGAATGATAATGATGATAATTAAGTTATTTTATGTTATTATAGGAGAAGAGAAGAACTAGTTTTTTAAGTGAATACCCATGTAGGAGAGTTAGTATAACCAAATTTTTTTATATAGTTGGTTATACCAACTCTCCTAAACATCTGATATTATATGTATCTATTGCAAAATTACTCAGATTTTAATTTTGAGAATAAAAAATACAAAGCTTTATGAAGAATTGTATAAAGGAATAATGATTTCTCCTCTTTTAGACTTTAATAAATACAATTCAGGATTTTTATATGAAAATGTAGCATAGTCAGATACTATTCTCTAAAGTTATATCGACTTATCATCATCTTGTAATCTGTATGAAACATTTTATGGATTCCATACCTAACAAAAAAGATTTTCTTGGGTGTATTTTCATATTAAACTCTATGTAGGAAGAATCTCTAAGAATTGAAATTTTAAATAAACAATTTTTGTTGAATAAGTTCAATTATATCTATGAGAATTCTAAAAACTTGATAGCATTTAATCATTTTAAAAAAACTTATTAAAAATTCTATTCTATTTAAATTTTACCCATAAATATTGAATTTATCGTAACAATAAATTTAAAATGAATTCTATTTTACTGCATCTTTCCTGAAAACGATTAGTTAGATCTTTTATGTAGATTGAGTTTGTTTTCAGTTTGCAAGTAAATTTGTAAAGTTGGGTGGAGTCCTCAAATGTATTCTTTCAACAAACAAAATTAATACTAAGTCCTTACAATAATAAAACAAACTCTCAACTAGTTTATCAGACCTTCTAACAGAAATTTATAAATGTAAGAATACTTTAGGTCTGGACTATCCTCTTCAGTTCTACAGAGAAAGTAGAGCTGAGGAGCAGTCCAATCCAAAAGCATTTCTGCATATGTAAAAGGTCGTTATGGTAATTGAGAAATAAATAATAGATACAACCACTGTTTTTAGGTAGAATATTTATTTTTTTTAATGAAACTGGAGTGCTTTCGGCTTGATTAAGCCCTCTTCAGCAGTTTTTAGTTCACAAATGTAAAACAGAAGAACTAAAACTGCTAAAGAGGTCTTAATTAAGCCAAAAGCACTTCAGTTTCATTAAAATAAATAAATATTCTGTCTAAAAACAGAGCTTGTATCTATTGTTTATAAAGAAATGTAAAAAGTGTTAATTATTTTGATGGTAGTTAAGATTTTATTATTCTTTACAGAGACAAAAATTAGAAAGAAATACACTAAAATGCTTAAAAATTCTTTAATGCAGCCTTCATAAAGAAAAATATTTATCAAAATATATCATCAGTTCATTAAATTTGACAGAAAATATCAGGAATATCAATGTTGTGATGAACACAATATTATTAGCAGATAGTAAGAATATAAGGAAACTGTACATTCATTCCTATTATGTATTACTAATCCCAACATCATTCTTATATTGAATTAAAAAAATATTCTTCTAATTATAATTAACAATAAAATTAACTTGACAAAATATATTTCCCTGTAATTGATGTGAAACATTAAAAACTTTTTAAGTTATCTAGATTGATAGGATCTGCCAACAATAATGGTAGAGCATTCATGACTCAATCTAAAATTGCCTTTCTAGAATGTTTTAAGTGTTGATGCAATCCAGAATAATTGGAAAGTGATATTAAGAATACATATTTTTAATCATTTCAAGTATTGATTTCTTTTATCTTTCTATTGAAAGTCCAAAATGAAACTTTGTAACAAATGGAAGTCTAATAGGGATAGAATTCAAATGTATCACCTATGTGTAAATAAGAAGTATCTAAAGAGTATTCTCTCCTTTCTGCTTGTATATAGATCTTTCCATAAGTACAGATACACTTATGGAAGGATTCTGTCTTTCTTCTTATCATTTCTTACTTCATTCTTCCTTTTAAGTATATCCTCTCTCTCTCTAAAAATCAAAATGTTTCTATAGAAAAAACACTATACCAATTACCCTATTATTAAGTGATTCTTATCAACCTATGAATATCATTGTTCAACTATTTTAATCCATTATTTTGAATTTTCAAACTACAAACAAACTGGTAACCTAATATATTTCATTTATATAAATATTTTATCATTTAAATTTTTGAATGACAAGATTTTATTTTAATGTTCTCTAATTCATGGGCTTAGATTATATATATTGTCTGATTCTATAAGATATGAGGGTATATTATCATTTTCATCTCTAAGCATTTGTATTCAGCTTGAACACGATTTTAATTCTATGCATGAATGAATGAATATGCATGAATGATCACTAAAAGTAAAATCTTGTTACTCTGATTTGAATAGCAGGAATGATATCCAAAATAATATATTCTAGATCCTCTTTTTGCCAATCATACTCTTACATCACATCATACACTTAATGGAGGAAAAAAATTTAATTTTTTTTTAATTATATAAGTTCAATTTACCTATCCAATGATTCTAATTGACTGAATGATAGATGTTATCGACGAAAATAATCTTATTCAAAGATTATTCATGCAGTTTATTGAATCCACGCATGTTATATTGATGGACTCGATTAATGATCGATATATGAGTTATCATACATTGACTGCAAAACATGAAACTTAAATCTCGATAAATCACGTGGTTCAACATACTAGAACTTTACTATATTTGATTTAATTAATGCATAACTCTAGAGCCAAATGAAACTATTTTTTTACAATATTCGCATGCATTATATAATAACTAAAACAGTTATAATTATATTACGTAACAAGTAACAGTTATTTAATACCAAAATATTTTCCTTCTTCCATTAATGTTTACAAAACAAAAGAGCGTAGCGCCGCTCTTCGGCCATGGTTGTCAACATTAATAAAATAATAAAATGTAAACTCAACTTAAAAATCAAACATTTGTCTTCAAATTTTTACTCGTACAAAAAACTATTCATCATTTCCATAGAAAACTACCCTTGAAATTTTATAAAAAAAAAAAAAATGACTAGAGTGAAGTTTTCCATTATAATATTTTTCAAAAATTGAAGGGACCAGATCTATAATGTCGGCAGATGGGCTCATGGTAAAGCTTTAGCTTACTACCCTGGAGGATCCGGGTCCCATACCTCCAGTTTTTCAGAATGGATCTGGGCCCGGTCCATTGAAACCATCCTTCAGTATTCCGGTTGACCCCATCATGGGTGTTGGTCAGCCTGTGATGGGTTTTATAAGTGGCGGCCGCCAGATACAGAATATCCCATGAGGATATGGCAGCTTAATCTAACTAACCAACCAACCAAGCAGATCTATAATTGAAAAACTTATAACAACAAAATTAATGGATTAATAGACTGTTTTTATTGGAAACTTAAGATTATTTTAATAATATCAGCAACTAATCGGCTTTGTTTTTTACACTCAACATCATTCTTCACTGATCCAGCAAGGGATAAGCTGGATCAGTGAGATTACTAAGGGGCGGGATAATATAAGGTGCTTTTCAGATAACAAAGTAAAAAAACATGTGTGATTGTTGGGGAAATATTATATTATATACCGATCAAAGCCAGGAATTCTCAGTTTTAGCTATTTTTCAATTTTACAGTCATCTAAAATTTAAAGATGTTAAATATTGCTTATGTTATTCACATCTAACATTTGTTTCAGATAATGTTATTACTACAGAACTTAATATAATTTTATTGTACACATAATATGTTATGAAAACTTACATCCACCAACACGGCCGCCGAGAAAAATTTTCGGGCCTGTGACAAGTCTGTAGGCCGGGTCCCACTTAAAAAGTGCATCACTTTGGTTTAATAAAAAAAAAATTCATATAAAACAATAAGCATTAATTTAAAAAAGTTAACACAAATTCAAAATTCGATACATTACATATCATGTTATATATAAAATAGTTTATTTTGGCACGACTGCTTCGGGTGCCCTGGCGGCGGCCTGCGAACTATCGGATACGTTATGTGATACGTATAGAAATCTGTGCTGATGCGTCAGGGCCCGACGGTCGGCCCTTTCAATGCCGGACCATTGACAGATGTCTCGGATGTCACCCCTCTCCGCGGCCCTGCCTACTAAAACAATTACTTACAATACAAATAAGCGACATATAAGCTAAATATTAAAGTATTATACATCGCTTTAATATTTGCAAAATCGTTTATTAACTCTGAATGATCCAATGACTTAATTTTACTTTCGATTGATACGAACGCTAAGCTATTCAAGTGTTCTTGTGTCATATGTCATCACAAGTGGATTTTTATTAGTTTCAACTTGAATGTATTGACGGGGTGCATACTAGGATCGTCTTCAAAGATGTATGGACGGATCCGACAGAATGTTAGTCAGTTATACATACTGCATTATGTATAACTTTTTATTGCATTTCTGTAGAAAAGCGTATTCATTTTTACCTTTAATTCCCGTTTAATTTTCGCTTGTGGGCCTTTTACAGGTTTGTATAGAGTACCCAACTAACTTGCGATTCTGGGCGAACCTCCAGCTCTCCTCCCAAGGCCGATCCTGTCACCAGATCCTAATAGTTAATAAAAAGGTATAGTACCCCAATATGTAGTATTAAACCATTTTATTATTATAATTTTTATAAATACACCTTTTAAATTTCAACTCCAAATTTCGCATTTTTCTAATCGTTTAATGTTTCGAGGAAGGAGAAAAAGAGATTTAATGGCCGTCGAGGGTGAATTTAAATAAAAAAAAATTATTACATTTATTTTATGTTTAAAAATGTTATTTTGAAAAAAATAACAAGCACAAATGAATGGAATGAATAACATTTTATTTTTTGACAAAGTTAATAAATCGAACAATAAAAAATGGCATAATTACACAAATACCAAATAATAAAATATAATATTTCCTCACCATTGAAAGGTTCTATCTCCAAGGTGAAAAGTATTTAATACCTTCTATCACCTTTCTCATTCTTACATTCATGCACTAAACAATATTTACTAATAACACAAAAAACAGTACAAATAGCAAGAAATGTTGTATTCAGTGAACTATTGAGGCACATGGTTCCAACAATGTGGGAGCAATCCATCCAGTCTATATAAAACATATTTCGCAGGACTTGAATTTGCCCTATTGCTTATTATCCAACAGAATATCAAAGAGGTTAGAAAGTTGCGCTATCCATTTGCAATGAAATAACAATCAAATCAGGTAGGCCTCGATTAGCGCGAATAATTGGTTCCACGAATTTCTCGCGCTAATCGAAGTATTAACTCTATGGAAAATATGGTAATTGGTTCTTGCTTTGTGAGATTCCGGCCATTAGCTAACTTCACAATGAATAACTCTTAAACAGATAGTGTTAAGTTTATTGTAAATATTTATTTTCATATTTTACATCATTGTTCATCATCTAAATTAATAACTTACCAGGAATTGCGTCTCATATCATCATCAAACCAACCGCCAAATCAAAACTAAAATAGCGAATCGAAAGCGGAAGTTGAGCGCCGCCTGGCCGCCAATTCTGGGTCGAGAATTGAGTGAATAGGCCGATTTGCAATTAAGCATTGCAACTTTATTGAATCAGTAAATTAGTTCCAGATAGCATTAATAAGCGAAGTTAATGAACCAATGAGAAATTTTTAACAAGTTTTCTATTTGTTTATTAGCAGAATACGACACCAAAAGATAACAAAAACAAATTTTTTTCACAAGTTTTATTTTAAATAAAGAAATCAGATAATAAACAAAAGAAAATAAATAATATCGGTAGTACAGCAATATAATAGGCAAATAAATTTGTAAAAATATCTTTATTTAAAAAAATTTAACAAAGAATGCTTTTATGTCGCTCAATCACATCCATTTTTTGCTGTAGCGTAATCACTTCTCTTTTTTTCGTTTCCTGTTTTATCATCAAAAGTGTTCTTCCTTTTATCCATTTCGATACTTTTTAAAAGAGAAAATTCTGTACTCTACTGTATGTATACGATAGCAAAGCTAAATAATAGTACAGTAATGTTAAACAGTTAACGGCAAAAAGCCCATCTTTCTGATGTTTCACCCCTTCAAAATCGTGTGACCGTTCTTGGACTGCTCCTCGTCCGGTTTTACTAACCGAAAATTAACGGTAATTTGTTAATTGACATCATAAAAGGAGCTTTGTTAGTAAGACTGATCTGTGTTTACAACTCGCGCTAATCGAATCTTTTCTCGCGCTAACCGAATAACGGTATCAACTTTTTAAGTCGCGCTAATCGAATTCGCGCTATTCGAAGTCGCGCTAATCGAGGCCTATCTGTAATTTAGAAAAATTAAAGGTTGGTTGGTTGGGTAGGTTATGCCGCCATAGCGCACGAGGGATATAGTGGCCATGGCGGCGGCCACTTGTAGATCCCATCATAGGCTGGCCAACAGCTATGATGGGGTCAACGGGATGGTTGAAGGATGGAGTTCAACTGGCCAGGCCCGGAACCCTACGGAAAAACTGGAGGTGTTGGAACCTGATTTGAACCCGGATCCTTCAGTGTAGTAAGCCAAAGCTTTACCATGTGGCCATCCAGTCGACACAGATATACTAAGATTAACAATTATGCAAATGATTATTATTGTTTTACGGAATTATTGACAATTATTGTCAATAATGCCGTAAAAAAAAAACAAAATTGTATTACACAGATATACTAAGATTAACAATTATGCAAATGATTATTATTGTTTTACGGAATTATTGTCAATAATGCCGTAAAAAAAACAAAATTGTATAAGAAAGTATTGAAGTACAGTAATGCCTTATTAGAAGCTAAATAACTTCCGAATCATCAAACAGATTAGATAAAGTACATTGAATTTTCGATATTTTCATCCACGCTAATAGCTTCTCTAATGCTTTCTTCGATAATAACTTGTTGCCGTGCATCATCAGAAGTAGACATTTCAATATTATTACTATTCAGATAATCCATAGCTCTAGCAGCAGCCAGATCGGCATACATAACTGAACTGGGAACGGATATACTGGTGGTGCTTCGTGCAGATGTGTGGCAAAGATTATAGGTTAGAGATTGTATTTCTTCGAGTCTAAAGTTATTATCGTCATTAATAACAGTATAATGTGCTGGTTGACTGGTTCCCTGACTTCCCATTTGACTACACAAGAAAAAATCTCCAAAAAATGGATACACAATGTGAGTATCAACAACAGTTCCTGGAGGCACATTGGCATTTTTACCTACACCATCACTTCGATTCATAACATTAAATCGTGTATGGTGACGTTTCCTTACTACAATAAAAGTAATTGGAATTTCATTTCCATCAATTTTATATACTTCCTCAAAAGCATCTCTAATTTGTTGCAGTTCATAATCGAGCAATTTATCAAAATCGCCTTCGCTAACTCCATCTCTGTAAAAAATAACTTTTTCGGGTATCATACCATCACTGTTTTCTCGATAAACAATTAATAGTTCTTTCATCATTTCTTTTATCTCAATAATTATTTCTCGTCCACTATTTATTCCATTTACAATGCTAGGTTTCTGAGCCCGCATACTAGCTTTGTATCTGCCAGAAAAATTGTCCAGATTTCCAACTAAAGCAGCCATTGAATACTCATTGTCTTCACCTGGAGATGGATGACAGCAATCAGCTCCAATAATCATGATATCCTCTAAATCTTCTTCTAGAAGTAAGGTGTTATTTACTCCTCCCATTTTTGCATTTATTTTCTGACAGATATTGCAAATCAGTTGAGGGCTGCAATTTTTACCTGAAATATTAATATCTTTGATACACTGAGTCATTATTCCCAAATCAGTTTCTGCAACAGTTTTAACCTCACAATAGATATTCTTGGTATTTATTGTGAAGTTATAACTGGATTTTTCAGTTGGTAAAACTATAACTATCAACTGCAAATTGGATTGGGTTTCTGTTTCTTTCCTAATGATATCGCCTGAAGCATCGTTGCAACTAACAGTTTTTATTATAGGTTGAGAAAATTTCAATCCCACATTTCTTCCTTGTCTAATGAGCATCCTTGCGAAGTTTTCTAATGTACTTCTATTGCACTTCTGAGATGGAGAAAAGTTGAAAATCATCCATTTGTCGACATTTACTCCTTCGAGAAATTGTTGACCTCTCATATTCCAGCGGCCATTGAAAGGCCGAACTTCTTCATCTGCACTATATCTGATATCAGGTGGATTCAACACTTTGCCAATGAGTTTAACGGGATGTGGATTTATGCGAATTCCAAATTCTCTTGAAAATATATCGAAATCCTGTAATATCACTTCTAACGAATTTTGGATTTCTTCAAATCTGTCAACTGGAGATTGAGCTGTGAACCGAATCATTTCTGCCGTTTGTTTCTCTGATAACTTCTTGTTGTAATGCTGTCCTTCTACTATTTCACAAACTTCCATGGGTAAGTAGCAAGTGTTGTGTCTTGTGCTAACATCTAAACAAGGCAGATTAGGATATTTCAATTCTTCATATTGTGATCGAAAATAATCAGATATGGATGATATAGTTTTTTCTCCATCAATGTCTCTTTCGAAGAAACTCTCATTTGCGCTATTTGGTGTTATACTTGATATTCGATATTTTCTTTTATATTTTAGATGGGTGACTTGAATATTTACGTTTTTTAATTTTTTTATTAAGGTGTCCAGTTGGGCTGGTGTTATCCTTCGAATTCTCCTTAATGTTTCTTCTTTATCTCTTGAATCTGGATATAAGATATCCAACATAAAATCAATAACAGAACAATTTTTATAAAAAGATTTTGCAGAGCTATCTATGTTCAACATTAGTCTCCCCTTGGTTATTTGCACACATTGATAATGACCAAACCAGATTTCAAGTCCACCACTGATATAACGTCTGACTTCACGTGGTTTGGTATAAAATGATCTTCCAATCGGAATTAAACGTTGTGCAGGGCCGTGTCTTATTATTGTTTCTATAGCCATGACTGCTATTTGAATTTCTGTTATATCGCTATAATTCCCTTCTAATAGTTGATATAGTGATTCCAAACTTATTGAATTTTTAGGCAAAGATCCAACATTATATCCCTTGTTTACTGGTTTCAAGTTAACCTCATAGGTAACTGATCTGCCGTTCTCATCAACTGTTATATTGAAACATTCTCCTAAATTTTCTGGTAAGGGTTTACTAGTATATAGATTTTTCTCGCCATCAAATGCCGGTCGAAAACCTTGAAGTTTGGTATCAACCATTCTTTCCACCACATTTCTTTTATTCCTAGTATTTAAACATTTATATTTTTTATGAGAATATTCATCTGTAACCGTTCTGTCGTCATTCTCTACTACGTTTATTTTGTATATATCAATATCGTAATGATAAATAATCCCTGCTGATATTTCGATTGGATAATAATTTGTAATTAATTTAATTTTTCTTTCATCATTAGTCAGTTTAAGATCTTTCATAGAATATTGCAAATATGTTCTTGAATCAGATGTTCGTTCAGTTGTATTTGGACGATTATCTCTAGAAAATCCAGATTTTTCCATGATTTTGGGAACTGTAAGAAATAAAATATTTTTTAAATTAAATTAATTATAAACTTATAATAATCTATACTGCAGTTTCAAAAAATAGAACTACATTTTTTTATAATTTCTGCATATTTTACGCCCCCTTTCCAATCAGGAAGATTACTAAGGGAGCGAGGCCAGTTCCAACCATGGGCTGCACCCACACCCGTAGAGGAGGAGGGTCGGATGGTGTAGGACGGGGATCACCGGGTCGGGCCCAGTACTCCGCAAAAAAATCCGGGACGTGAACCCAGGTCCTCCTGCGTGGCGCGCCAACGCGTTACCACTCGGCCATCTGGCCGCCAATAGAACTACATTACAAATGTTTAACAATTGAGGATATTTTATCGTTTATAAATAATTTTTATTTTATTTTATAGTGTATTTATTATCAATATAAACTTACATTCCATATCATTTCAAACAACGCCATGCCTAATATTTTAAATAAACGTCGCATATCATGACATAATGTAAAAACGCGTACTTAATATACGGTTACCTTAGATTGTTTTGGTCAATAGATGACGCCACTTTCAATTCTGGAAGAATACAAAGTACCGAATAAAACAACCCCTTTTACAGGCTACTCACCTCTGCGAAGGGGTCAGCCGGATTGTGAAGGACTGGGCCCGGATCCAATGATAAATATTTTCAAATGATGGGACTCCAGACTCGAATCCGGTCCTTTAGATTGGAAACCCGAAACGTTTCCACGTGTCTAATCTGCCTACGTTTAGATTAATTTTTTTTGTTAACTGATTACGCCACTTTTTATTCTGGGAGTATACTAAGTGGCGAGGCGAAATAAGCCCTTCAACCGGCTACCCACCCCTGCAAGAGGAGTCAGCCCGAGCCCAATTTGGCCGACGTTTAGATTAGGTTAAGTTGATTATGCCGCCATCTCGCACAAGGGATATATTCTACCTGTACGATGGGCCATTTATAGAGCCCATTATAGGCTTGCAGACACCCATGGGGGTCAGCCGGATTGGCTGCATGGAAACGCTTCGGCTTTCCACTCTGGAGGACCCGGGTCCCAACCCTTGAAAATATTTATCATGGGGTCCGGGCCCGGCCCTTCGATCGCCGTCCTCCACAATCCGGCTGACTCCTCCGCAGGGGTGGGCAGCCTGTGGAAGGGCTTGTTTCGCCCCGCCACATAGTATTCTACCAGAATGGTGTGTGGCGTTATCTGTTGACCAAAAAAAAGACACCCATGGGATCAACTGAATGGTTGAAGAAAGGATTTCAATGCCGGGCCCGGACCCCGTCTGAAAAACGAGGTGTGGGACCCGAATCCTCCAGAGTGGTAAGCAACAGCTTTACTCTGCGGACATCCAGCCAACTTACTTTATATATGAATAATAATAATAATAATAATAATAATAATAATAATAATAATAATAATAATTAATCTGTACACTCTCTTATTTACACTAGACATGTATAATTCGAAGTACTTCAGAGATCTACTACTCAATTCGGGAAAAAAGATCTGCATATTCTCTTCAATCTTGGATAAATCAGATCTTGTCTCCTTGGCGGCTCAAAATTTTTAATTTCGGTCTCTATTCAAAATTGTGCCCACGATTTGTGACTTAATATGATTATTATTTTTTTCGCTTATATGGAAAATTCAGCCACCAATTAAGAACTTCAATCTGGACTCTTCTGTTCTTCTTGCAAAAAGAAATATTGGCGAGAAACAATTGGCCGAAGCATAGTAGCAGCGAAACAAATCAGGTGAAACGTCAACAACGCAGATGATATATGACCTATAGGTGACTAGACCTCTATCTGTATCTGACATTACAAATGGAACAAGGAATTTTTTCGCGGTAGTAAATAACTGCCAAAAGAATCGATTCTCATAAAGAGAAATTTCTTCAAATAAATTGTGTAAACGTCAAAATTCAAACTGCATCTTTAAAAAATGAAGTATACACAAATTTCATTTATTAGAAAGATTTTTCTTTTCTTTTTATTATGTATTTAAATATATATATATAGATCTATATTGTATTACTAAAAATTCGAATTTAGAAACATTACTTAGAGTCAAAAAATTTTTGTCATAATTTGGCAGTTTTCGTTAGTTTAAGTGCAGATAAATCTTTTAATATGATTTTTTCCTTGAATTATTATTATTAAAGAGTTCAGTTATCAGAAAATTCGGGTGATCAGAAGCATCATCTTGTTTATTGACGTCATCTGATTGATAATCATAGGCTACTTTGTTTTTTATAAGAGAATGTAAATTTACTACAGCTATTCAGATGGTTTTCGTACCTGAGGTTCTTAGTAAATTGTCTTTCAGATTTATAAAGGAACCATGAGCAATATCTTGTACTTTCTGTAGAACAAATACTATAATTAACACATGACAGTATAAAGTAGATCTATCGGAAAATTCAAACTACATGTTTCTGAATAGATTCGAAATTGTACTTTGAGCATTGGAATGTTCATTTGTAACAATCGTGCTCTTCAGGAGAATGCCCCAGTTTTATTTTTTACTAGAGGTAATTGTTCTTAATCAACTGATGAAATTCAAAGCACCAATACACTGATACATGAGGAATAAAATACGCAAGCACAGTAATATTTCGGCTTTGTTTACTTGCACCGTACTGTTTTCTTTTTTTTTAATAACTTTCTTGGAATATTTCGAAAACTTATTTTTCTTTTTCTTTCAGTTTTAAGGGAATAAATTTTAATGTTAATTATAAAAAAACAATTATTAAATTAAACAAAATAATTTATGAAATTTTTTTCATTTCGATGAGGAGCTACCAAACCATTCTAGTTTTTTCGGATTTTAAAGAAAATCGAAAATCGAGACTAAACAATTCATGAAAAATCACGAAGACTGTTTATCTTCGGAATCGCCATCCTTTTCGGTTTTCTGTACTAGCTGCACGGTGATGTGACTGACATATTTCTTCTTTTCCTCGATTTTCTGGTCGTCTGACTTGTTCAAGAAGTGGACGAATTTTGATGCAGTTTTAGTCGAGTTTTCCTTCAGTGCTAACTGATAAGCCACTTCGAATGCTTGTCCCAGCGTCAAAATAATTTCTGTTGCTACATCCTAAAATGAAATTAAAAAAAAATGTGTTAATTAAAATTAATAATTTGTTAAAATACAATACGTAAGCTATAATTTTAGAATTACCGTGTTTTGAGCTCTAAAAACATGGCAATAATGATTTGTAGTTTGATGTTCTTTGGTAATGTATGCGAAATGATTAAGATCGTCGGTATCTTGACACGCACAATGAATATTCCTAATTTCATGTTCACATACCAATTGCTACAACGTAAAAAAACAAGCATTCTATGTACGTTAAGTTACAATTTAATTATTATTAAATATTTTTAATAATTACAATCATACCTTTCAATGATTAAGATAAATTTCCTTTAAAAAGAATATAAGCTATGGTATAATAGACCAAGCTAAGACATATTTTTACTAATATTTTTATAAAAAAAGCTAAACTAATATGTTAATTAAGACACGGATAGAAATTAAAAATTAATACATTAATTAATTTAAAAGTGATCTAAATCGTAATCGTTAGAAAAATATTTTACCTTTGTCCTTCCATCTATAAATTTTACTCCCGAATGCGATATCGAAAGAATAACATTTGGAACTTTTCCAATATCTCTAGATGATGCTTTCAATTTCTGTATTGACCTGAGTGTTGACTCCATTCCTTTCAATTCTTTTACTAAAGTAGATCCTAAGTACTGAATAAATTCATAGGAAAAGAAAAAAATAATCAAAATAAGAAACGTCGTTGGAGAAATTTAGTTTGAGTGTAAAACTGCTATATCTACCTGTGCACTATAATTACAAGATCCTCGAATCAATACCTCCGGTTGATGTCTCCACTGTGTTGCAAATAAGGAGGGCACGTCTTGAAAAAGTTGTTGAGGTGACCTGAGACCTACGGTTGTTGGATCTCCCATTAATTGCGTAGGTGGACGAATTTTCAAGTCTTTAGTATCTATTTCCATTATAGACTGTTGGTTTTCTAAAGATGCACTATCACCCGATGAAGTTTTATTGTCATTGCGCTCCTTTATGAAGTTAATAGAGCCCACATTAAAAATGTCATAAATTAAATATATATTATATTAAAAAAACTTTCTGAAACTTAATTGAAAAATTTTTAAAAATATGTTTATATGTTTTATTATTTATGCATCAATTCAACTAAAGCAAAAATGTGTATTATTTTTTTAACTATTAGAGAATTAAACTTAATTTATAAAATTAATATCTAACATTTTTAATACTCACCATTTTTAATAAATTTAAATCTTCTAAATCATCAAAATGTGAATCCCATAATCTATCGCCTAATGATGCTAAAATTCTTTTTCTATGTCCCATTTTATCTATTTTTAATATCTGTGATAAAATAAAATATAAATAGTTTAAAATTATAACAACAGAATACATTATTTATATTTATTTTTCTTTGATAAAAACCGATATTTTCAATATATTGACACTTTGCAGATTGAAGTTTAAAATTATAACAACAGGAATACATTATTTATATTTATAAATTAATTTATATTTATTTTTCTTTGATAAAAACCGATATTTTCGATATATTGACACTTTGTAGATTGATAATGATAATGAGATTATCAAAAATGATTTTTTATAATATTTTTTATCATCTCATATTCTGAATGCTTGATTCTCAACTGCTTAAAATTGAAATTTGGTTTGTCAAGGAGATAATTATTAAGTTTAAAAGATTAGCAACTTACAAAATTATATAAAAATAATCCACAGTTTAGTTTTACATTCTTCAATGCAACATACTAATAGTATAATATATTACTGTTAATTCTATATAGATAATATACGATACAGAGATATATTATATAGAATAATGCATCATATTTCTATATTTGTGATAAAACAGACTTCATTTTTTAAGCAAAAGTTGCTTGTTTTGAATGAATGAATCGTTTCTAAACTGTTGTAATCTATATACACATTGCTTAAAGTGTTAGCACTTTAAGTAATGTGTGCAAAGATTATTATTCTCTATAGAAAAGTTGATTTATATTATTCCAAAATTCTTACAAATTTATAAAGTTTATAATAAAAAAATTTATCTCTGAAAATCTTTCTTTTACAAAATAATATAAAATTTTAATCTTACTTTCAAATCATACACTTGAAATATATTATAGACTCCAAAAATTATCAATATATGCCCTACTTGTATATAAAATAGAGTTCAGCAAAAATATGACAATAATAATTTAAATAAGTTTCTTAAAATATTTTATCTAAATAGCAAAAAATAAATTTATGAAATTTGGTAACTTCATTTTAATTATGTTAAAAGTTTAGTAACGAAATTAATAGTCTTGTAGTTAAGATATTGTAGTTTAAGTTATTGGAATAAGTTTCTTTAAATATATTATTAATGAATTACGAAGGTAAGTTTATTGAAATCTTTCATTAAATGACAAAGTTCAATACTTTAATAAAAGAATTGTTAGTAGTAGTTAAAGCTAATAACTGAACTAGTTTTCTAGACAGTAAGAATTATTAATCAAAATGTCAATTTTCTAAATTGATAGATAATTTAATATTTTATTCCCTTCAAACTCGATCTTTACAAAGGAAACTTCATTAATCAGTTATAATTCTGTCCAAATGCAGTTGATGTTGACACTTTTACAGATTATGCAAAACCAATTAAATTGAATATAATAAATAATTTTTCTTACGTTAAAATTAAAAATCGCAATATAGTATTATAAGCAAGTTTACTATCAAATTTGATAATAAAATAAAAAAATAAGTACTGTGCTCTAAAAACATTAAAAATGATAACAGGAAATAATTTGAATTTGAAAACATTCAATCGATTTTATTCGTATATCTTATAAATGCGCGCATAAACGCGATAATCATTCAGCAAAAACAAATATTTTGGCCTATATATGATGCGGAGCAACTTTATCAAAAAAAACTTACGCAATTAAAACTCCGCTATAAAGACATGTCATCTAATAGGAAGAGACAAACCATTCGCGCCGGTTGTCATATCATTAGATTGACAAGAAAAATAACGGGTTAGATCTTCGCACGATCTAAATTCTGCTTTTAAAGTGACCTCTTTCAATGCTCTCAAGAACAAAAAAAAGCGGTTTTAAGTAATGTATTACATATACATTCGAAACAGAAAAAAATTATGTTGTCACCCATTTATGATGATAAAATTTTTTTGATAAGAAAAAAAATGTTTATTTTATATGTATATTAAAGATAGAAAACTGGTAGAAAAAATTTCAGAAGCGATAGATTTAATAAGTTGTAATATAAGCTAATGAATATTTTTATGATTCATTCAGCTAATTACTATTTAAATGTTTAATGTATTGAATAATATGGTAAATAATTTTTCATTATTATTTTGTATGGAATTATTATTTGATATAACAATTTTTTTTATTTTTAGTTTTGCATTATAAAAAGATGTGTTTATGAATTTGTCATTTTAGCTTTCCAGATAATTCTTTTTTAGCCACTATATATAAAAAAAAATGATAAATTTATTTTATTCGTGAAACAAACATTTTAAAACTATTTGTAATTCAATTTTGTGATATATTTAAGTAGTTTCAAGAATTTATCAAATTTACGTTGCCACATTATCAACAATACAAAAAACATACTCTTACAAATTAAATTTTTATATATTCCTTATTATTCATTTGCATCTGATGGTTATTTTGATCTATTTTATTCCATATTATCCATAAACCAAATTTACATTGTTTTCTTGTATCCAGTTCGCTTTGTTTATTCCAAAAATTTTCAGTAAGAATTAAAAGTAAAATTAAATGACCATAAATGATTTTTCAATAAGAAAACTACCATATAATCTTATTGAAGCAATTTGAATGTTTATTTATCATCATAATTTGACAATTTATTGGTAATATTATCCAATTTGTAAGCAGAATTTTTTAAAATCAAATTTATTAGAAAATTTTTTCTTCTTTACTTGTAATTAAATTCTCAGTTTTTTTTGTCTTGAAAAAACTAGAATTTAATCATATAGTAAATTAATACAACATATGAATTAGCATATATGAAAAATATTTTTATGAAGTATATATCAATTAAGATACATTTTATTAGTTGTTCAGTTCAATTGAAGTTATTAATCTGCATTTGATAAGTTATTATGGAATAATGATTAAGCATAAATTTTGGTTTTTTAATTGATAGAAATTGTACAATAAAAATATAGAATTTAACACATCTTGGATTTAATATTCTTAAACCAACATTGATTTATATGAGCTTTATAAAATATTCATAAATAAATTGAGAATAAAATTAAAAATTTTAATTCACAACAATATGATTATTATGTTTTTTATTGTACAAATTTACATAGATGAAAAATTTGCAGATTGATATTTGATTTGAATATCAAAAAAAATTATTTTAATGAAATTAATTAGTTATTTTTAATTTATCTCTATAAAATGAAAATATGATGTAATATATGTTGTTTACATAAGATTATTGATATTAATTTTAATTGGATAAATTAAGGACAACTTGCATCACTTTTTATGATCTGCGTAATTATTATACTTTGTTTCATTTTTTAAGCTATTTTGTAAAATATTCGCCGTATTACGAATTTCATTTAATATATTCACATAAAGTTTAATGGATAGTTATCAAAATAAATGAGAAACTATAAAATCATTTTAGGACTTTTACATACAAATTAATTTCTAAGAAATTCATATATCTTTCAAACCCGTAAAAGAAATATACTACACACATACCCTTCAAAAATTCTGAACACACTGAAAAAATTCTGTTTTTAAAAATTTCATGAAAAATTTGTGTAAATTTTTTCTGAAAACTTTTATATGCTTTTGCGATAATAATAAATGCGACACGAGCCCAATAATGGGCGCGTGTCGCATTTAGGCTATAAATAGGATCACGAGTTTGAGATCATTGATATAAAATATATTTCTATATTCTGCTAAACTGAATAGAAGTTAAGATAATGAAAAAATTATGGATTTATCAAGTGATTATTATTAATCCATTAATGATATTACCGCTACCTACACACATTAATATAATGATACTATTTTCTGTGCTTTCAATTAAACTATTATATCAATTTGTATTTTGAAGTAATAATGACCATAAATATCAATAATAAAGCATATTTTATTATTTATCATAATAAATAATTTAACTACGTCTAATGTTATATTTTATTTTTAGTTTCTAATTTTAATATTAAAATATTTTATTCCAGAAGATTAAACTTTTATAAAGTAACATACCTTTAATTTTTAAAACTATATTTAGTAAATAAAAACTGCAAATTTCATATGAATATTATATAACCTATATTTAAAATTGAATAAATCAATTTATGTTTAGGTTTCTTTATTTAATATAAAATAAATTATCAATACAGAATATCTAGGGAATATTAAGTTTCAATATTGAACTATTATATCAATATATATTGATAATTATTAACAAGTTTATTGATGATAATTATTAAACTGACCATTTATCATCAATAATAAAATATTTAATCAAAAATATAGTATAAATATTTAGAAACATTTTTTAGTAAGTAGGCCTACTAGCTAAATGAAATGCATAATAAGAATAAATCGGCTATTATTATTAAAGTCCTATCTAAACTATCACTTTTGAGTAGCTATATCAACGTGAGAACCGATTAGATACAAATAACAAATACTGTATATAAAATGTATAGTACGTATATATTTATCGTTTAGATCTACACTTATAATGAAAATATAGCCAATATTCAAGACAAGCTAAGAACTTTAAGAGAAAATTCCATCGAATATTTTTTCCGGGAATAAAAATTGCTTAAGATTATACACATTTAACCAAAATATTTAAATTTTCTTTACAATTTATATGGATAAAATGAATGATCGATTGCTATATATTATATAACATTAAGCAACTTTACTGAAGAGAGTGCTTATAGTTTGCTTATTATTTTGATTTTACACTAAGAGAACTTCTTTTATTATTTAATCTTTCAATATGGTTTTTGGCTATCTCAGCATTTGATCAAATGGCTACCACTATTTACTAGAAACATGGAGTAAAGATTAACTCTTCTACCTTAGTTAGGGTAGGTCTCTGAATCCGACAAATAAAAGGTTTTTATTGCGGGCTACAATAGTAGTATATGCTGTCTATGTAAGATAAATTACAGGAATTGTGTACTTTGGATTACTATCTGATGATTCAAGTCTTCAAAATACAATATAATGGAAAAAATAGATAGAAATATTCATATTTTGAAATAATAATACTGTTTTCTTTAAAAAAAAAAACATGAAAAATCTTACAATCTTCGATTTGAAATTATACTGTATTTCAAATTCGAAAGACAGTTATATTGTGACTACCTAAAAATTCTTAGGTTCTGTTAACCCTTTTTTTTAGCTATAAATCCAGTTAAGAAGTTGCTTTAAATAATTTCGATAAAATATTACTTAACAGGAAAAGAAAAACTCTTTACACAATATTTCATAATTCTTGTTTAAATAGTGAACATCATATTTTTAATTGAAATAATCTTATTCAAAGCTGATTGTCAAAGATGTTTATTTTAAAAGCAATCTTTTGTAAAGTATAAAATATATATTTAACATTCAAAAAATCGATGATAAAATTTTCAAATATTTTTTGTAAGCGTTACATTTATAAATAAAAATAATCGCAAACAAATATATTTTTATATTATCAGCCTAATTCAAGACACTGGAAAATATTGAACTACTGTATTTTAAATATTGTAATAAATTCCGAATATAAAAAAATATTTTTGTTAAAGCTTATATTTTAAACAAAAATGAAATATATTTAAAAATTTATAAAAAACAAAAATCCCGAAAAAATGTTTTAACTAATAATGCAAACGAAGATTTAACATCTTTGCTTAATAATAATAAAACATGTTTCTCCTGTTATAAATTTTGAAGTTAAATCCATAAAAACTTTAGCAAAAAGAAAATTTTACGTCTCTTTATATTACAATGTCTATTTACTCTAGCTTGTTTTTTCGAAAACTATCATTTTTTATATTTATTCTTCTGGGAAGCTAACAACCTGTCATAATTCTTTTGTAGATAGGCCTATACTATAATAAAGAATTTTAGAAATTGAGCTTATTTTCCGATTTCCAAATCGCAAATAATCATAGAAGAAAACCTACATTTTCTACCCACAAATAAAATTACATTACATGACAACCATATGTCTTAATTTAGTACTTTTCATGATTCTAAAAAAACGGAGCTTATTTTCCGATTTCCAAATCGCAAATAATCATAGAAGAAAACCTACATTTTCTATCCACAAATAAAATTACATTACATGACGACCATATGTCTTAATTTAGTACTTTTCATGATTCTAAAAAAAAGAATCTTTTTGTAAACATGGTACAATGTTTTTAAAAAAAATGAAGAGAAAAATCACTTCGTGGATTGGATAATTCAATGTTATAAATTTCAAACTGTAGTTTACACATATTGTGATCTCGGAATGATGTTTACAATAAAAAATGAACAATTTCATTGAAAAATAAAATATAGCAACACATTGTACCAATTCAATTTTTCTTAAATTTCAAATATATTAACGTGCAATTTATCATATACAGTATTTTACTGATTAAAGATATTATCAAAGTATTTAAATTCGTAAATCAATTCAGAATCCTATAGAAATCCATCCATCAAAATCTTCATTAACTATTTTAGTAAACAAATAAATCTTCTTGAAGGAATAAATCGAAATGTTTTGTTTTATAAAATATTAATATTCTACTATGTATTACTTCAAATGATTATAAAATCTGTGGTGATAAAATTAGAATTATTATAAACAACATATTCTTTTTGCATTGCGGGTAGAAATTTTCCATCTTAACGATTTTTAATATTTTTTTTTCTATAAAAATAGTCTTATATAAACATTTTCTCTATTTTTTGTATAGTATGCTTATTCACAAATATTTCAAGAATCAAACATCGCAAACCATTCAAATTTTAGTGGAGTGCAACTTATTAATAAAAGTACTGTATATGCCAGGGGTGGGTGGCCAAGCTTCATGTCACTATGAGCCATTAGGAGAATCTCAAATAGATGAGAGCCACAATCAGTTTCTTTCTGGATCAATGAAAGCCGTATCAGTTTTTTCGAGTAATCTTGATAATGGTTTCAAAAATTGTTTATTATATATTTCACATGCAGTTACTTCATATAGAAGCATACTACTTTTTACAATAAATAAACAAATTACAAATATATATATTTTTTTAAAATTAAGTAGATATTTGCTCCATATTAACTATTGGCTTTCATAGTATGGAGCCACACTGAAGGTACCAAAGAGTCGCATGTGGCTCGCGAGCCGCAATTTGGCCATCGAGCCACTATGAAGGTACCAAAGAGCTGCATGTGGCTCGCGAGCCGCAGTTTGGCCACCATTGGTATATGCTTTTTAAAATATAAACTTCCTTCGCGATACCATCATATGATACTGTAATATTGTACTTTACGATATAAAATATGATATATTTATATGAAAAAAATTTAATTTTGAAAAGTGCCTATATTGTTATTTATCATTTTACAAAAATATTTAATATGATATATTTTTTATTTAACGACTCACTCAATGTCATTTATTATTCTGATACCAAAAACAATGCATGATATCAATTATTTTAAAAAATTCAACATTTTAGGGAATACTAGAAAATATACAAATATCCCTCTATAACACGTTCTCTACAACACGGTTTCGCTCCAACACGATTTGAAAATTGCGGAAACCCTCGTATAATAACATGACGGTTTTTACTTAACACATTTAGAAAATTACATTTATTCTCCTACAATGTTAGAAAATTGTGGGAACCTTTAATAACACAGTACTTCTACAACACAGTTTTTACTTAACACATTTAGAAAATTATGTTTACTCTCCTACAACACATTTTCATTAATTTTTGTAAATTCCTACTAGGGTCACACAAAATGCAATCATTGCGAAATACTTTGCTAAAATTAGTCATAAATGCAATTTCGCTAGTTGGCCGTGAGAGGACGATACAGTCTATTTTCGATTTTGATTTGAAATTTAATTAATTTTGTGATTTCGTTAATTGTCATTTAAATGCAGTCTATTTTCGATTTTGATTTGAAATTTAATTAATTTTGTGATTGCGTTAATTGTCATTTGAGTATTTTGTGTTCCAAATGTACATTTCTTGGATAAAACGTAAGTTTTTATTCTTTCAAAGAGGAATGTGAAAGAGAAGAAAAACATTTTATTCATAAATTTTTTGGGGGGTATATGCTAAGTAATGATTGTTTTCTACCGGGTTCTAGTTTTTATTCTTTAATAGAGGAATGTGAAAAAGAAGAAAAACATTTTATTCATAAATTTTTTGGGGGTATATGCTAAGTAATGATTGTTTTCTACCGGGTTCTAGCGAGTCAGATACCCGCTAGAACCCGGTAGAAAACCCGGTAAATCTCGTACAGATTTTGTAAAGAGATCAGAAGATACACAAACTTTAAATGTGGAAAAAAGTTCAGAAAGAGAAGTTGATATTGTTAAAAAGAAAAAACGTTCTCATTTTTAATGAACAGCGGTAAAGAAGATATAATTATTAAATGAATGTTATATAGGCTGTATAGTTTTTCTTTCCTTTTGTTTGATGTATATTATTTTTTTAGGGTCTTACGTATATATATTTTTTCTCTCTTTATGTTTTGTGTTATTAATATTCTTAATAAACATTAAGTTTCATATGTGGAATTAAAGAAAGTTATTTGTTTTTGATTGGTTTGGAAATGTAACTATCCTTTTTGTATTGGCTCTAGGTCTCATATAACACAATTTCATACAACACAGTGTTTTTCAGGAACCTATCTACTGTGTTATAGGAGTGATACCTGTATTAAATATTTCCATCATTTTTAAATCTCAATAAAATTATTTAACAAAGTTTAACTGTTAATAAATCATAATCAAAACATGCAATGCAAATTTTCTTATAACTGACAGAAAGTAAAATCATGTGTCTAGCAACATATGATGCCAGAAGCACAAACATGATATCCAAAATCAGTATAAAATAATCATATCATATTTGCTAAATGATCAGAACTATTAGAAAACACATAAATTGTTGATCATAAATATCAGAGATTGCTATATTTCCATTTAATATTAACTAATGATACAGAAAGGAATGGCTGCCACATTTACTCATTAAAATAAAATTTGTATTTTCATATATATTTAAGTATGAAATTTATACATATTTGTGTATTACTTTATAATAGAACTGAAAAGAAATAGATACTGGTATTTGTTAGGAATAAATATGTGGATCTCATGGATCCAAAAGATACATAACTGACATACAGAGAACACAATGCAACTCATTTTATATATATATATATATAT